>AWOL01S0361428.1:0-10193 GCA_000715115.1 Nicotiana otophora | reverse complement strand
TACTCACAAGAGATAACCCACCTGTGGAATTCCATACCGACATCTTCCAATGGAGCTGCCCTGGGTACAACTACCACGAAATTAGTAAGCCCTCCTAAGCCAATGCTCGTTCACCAGCTGTACATGTTTGTTTATTCCCCATTGACATCAACTGAAAGTCCAATAATACATTCCAAACTCGAAGCCATGTTGCATCCCAAAAATGATAATTCAATTTTCACACCCCTCTTCATTTCAAGCAAACTCCTTTTTTCGAGTCATTCACTGCCTCGACACGTAGACAAGCACCCTACTATTACACCAACACTGCCCGATAATAATGCATGAATATCATAGCAATCTGTATGTAGCTTAAAAGCCATATGCAATATTGATACATGGCGTGAAGCGACAAAACATCCTTTCATAAGGCGACGACAATAGCCTGCTCGAACACATAGGGAAAAACATCCTGCACCACGTCTGCAGTACCACTACAACTCCTCGATGCCCAATTGATAACAAGTGCTTCACGTTGCATAAAATTGAGTAGGAAGAAAATAAAGGCACAAGCCTAAAAGGAATCAAATCACACGATGAGGAATCAAGAAGAGAAGTGCTCCTAACAACCCTGTAGCCTTTCGAAGATAAGTACAAACGTCTTCGTACCGATCTGCAAGACTCTACTAGACTTGCTCATGACTCGTGAGATCCAAGTGAACCTATAACTCTGATACCAAGCTGTCACGACCCAAAATCTACTATAGGTTGTGATGGCGCTTAACGTCGCTGTCAGGCAAGCCAACAGTGATTTATAAATTTAATTACTCATTTTATTAATTTCAAAATCATAGATTTTAATAAGGAAGTAGATTTACACTTCAAAATCCATGGGAACGTACAATATTTGTAGTTTATAAAATAAATGAAGTGCGATAATAATATTCGAAACCGTAAGAATCAACTAGTATAACCCCAAAACCCGGTGTCACAAGTGCATGAGCATTTTATAAGGAGTACAATAATAATACAACATCCATCCAGAATGTAAATAAGACACGATAAAATAAATAGTACGATGGAGATTTGGTGGACTGCGATGCATAGCCTGGAATACAACTCACATTAAGTCCCCTCAACAGGTACGCCTACGCGCCAAGATGATTACCAAATGAACCTGTTAGATCTTGCAAATTTAGTGCAGAATTGCAGTATGAGTGCGTAAATCAACACGTACTCAGTAAGTATCTAGCCTAACCCCGAAGAAGTAGTGACGAGGGGTCAACATCGACACTTACTAGAGGTTCAATAAAGCAATATAATGAATCATAAGCATATGTGAAGCACACAACAATAATGGGGTAATTTCGTAAGTTACATAATCTTCCAAATATTACTTTTAAAGTATGAATTTTTCAGTCTTGTATTCTACCGTAACAGCTCAAAAAATGTCAATTGCCAATATTAAATGAATAAGGAATACCGTATAAAATATCGGGCATCAATGGAAAAATAATCTCGTGAATGTTCGGACTACCAGCGATATAACGCACGATTATGCCGAGGTTGTTCGGTTCGATCCAGAATAATGTGTACACTGCTGAGGGTCAAGCGGCATGAATCATAAATGCATCTATTATACTGCCGAGGTGTTCGGCTCCACAAGAAAGGAAGGAAGTTACCAAATTACGAGGCACGTGCTTACAATACAATATATGAGAACAAAGTGAATATAATCTTTACCATTTCTCAAATAACTAGCCAACAACTCAAGGTGATAAGTCTAAACCCAGTATACATATATTTATTTCTAAATTAATTTAAATTATAAGTTCAAATAATTAAGCCAGCAGAATGAGTTCAAATAATTCAATTTTTACATGATAAGGTCCTAAATCTACCCAGACATAAACATGATTTAGCTACGTACAGACACTCATCACCTCGTGCGTACGTAGAACCCACAACTAGTATCACATAGAAGTTACTATACCTAGGGGTAGTTTCCCCCTCACAAGGTTAGACAGGAGACTTACCTCACACCGAAGTTCCATAACCGGCTCCAACGCCTCTCTAACTCTTCAATTTAAGGCCAAATGATCCGAAACTAGTCAAACAAATATGCAAACCAATGGAAATATACTCCAATACTCGTAATATATCAATTTAAACAAATTCCCAACTCCGTTCGAAAAGTCGATAAAGTCAACCCTCGGGACCACGTGCCCGAATTCCAAAACTTTTCGAAGATAAACATTACCCATAACAATACGAACTCAAATATATGATTTATTCCCAATTCCAAATCCAATTTCATGGTAAAAACTCAAAATACCCAATTCTAGGTTTTCTTCAAAATCCCAAAATTTTCCATAAATTTCCATGTTAAATCCTTATAGAATCTATGTAATTAACATACAATATGCGGTAATTACTTACCTTGCAATAGATGATGAAAATCTCCCCTTGAAGCTCTCCAAACATCGCCCAAACCAATAGAAAAATGAGTGAAATGAGCAAACATTTCAACTTAAAACAATCTGCCCAGCGCTGCCTCGCATCTGCGGACATAGCCTGCGCACCTGCGGTCTCGCTTTTGCGAGTCAAAACTCATTCCTGCGGAAGTCCCTGGCCAGCATCCCCTTGCTCCTGGGGAAGGAATTTCGCATCTGCGATGTCGCTTCTGCGACAAAACGATCACTTCTGCGAAGCCATGCCCAGCTGCCTCTGTCCATTCCTGCGCTCCAGTGGTCGCATCTGCGATCACGCAAGTGAGGGAATTGCTTCACACCTGCAACCTCTGACCAGTTCACTTCCAGTCGCTTTTGTGATTCACTGCCTCACTTCTGCGAGGTTGCTTCTGCGATTAAGCTTCCGTAAAAGTGGTTGCACCAGCAACCAGAATTTTCTAGCTTTTCTTTAAGTCAAATATCTGATCCGTTAACCATCTCGAATCCACCCGAGGCTCCCGGGACCTTGACCAAATATACCAAGACATCCCAAAACACATTACAAACTTAGTCTATGCTTCAAATCATGCCAAACAACATCGAAACTACGAATCGGCGATCAAAATCCTTCTTTGAACTTTCAAACTTCCACACTTCGACGAACGCGTCTGAACCATATCAACACATTCCAGAATGACGCAAAACTTTGTGTGTATGTCTCAAATCATGATACGAACCTATTCCAAGGCTCGGAACCTCAAGCGAACATTGATAACACCAAAGTCTACTTCAAATCAAACATAAGAAATTCTTAAACTTTCAAAATGTAGCTTTCCATAATAAGCGCTGAAATACTCCCGGGCCACTCGATACTCAACCCGAAGATACGCCCAAGTCCGAAATCATCATACGAACATATTGAAATCTCAAATCCCGATTCCGAAGTCATTTACTCAAAAGTCAAACCTTAGTCAATTCTTCCAACTTAAAGCTTCCAAAATTAGAATTTGCTTTCCAAATCAACTTCGAACTTCATGAAATTCAATTGCGACCACACGTACAAGTCATAATACCTTAAGTGAAGCTACTCAAGGCCTTGAACTACAGTATTCTCATACCTAAGTCCACTTAATTATAAGAATAAGTGTAACAGTAGGCCGACATTATTTGCACAAAATCTGGTGTACGATATTGTTTCCAAGAATCTAAGACCTTTGGTATCACAAATGTGTCGTGATGAATTTAACATGTGATGATTCATACGTCTGTGTAGAGAAAATGTGTTGAGTATATTTTATTATTATTCACGAGCCAAATAAAAAATAATAGGCTTATCATGCTGAATATGTCTTACAACTACCAATATTATGTTGTAAATCAACTGTAACGACCCGATCGGTCGTTTTAGTTTCTAGATCCCCATTCTCCTAATTATGACTCCCCATATATGTTTTTACTGTTTTATGACCTGCGGGAATGGTGAATTTATGTTTGGAAGGGTTCGGGTTGAAAACGGAACACTTAGTTCCTTAAGCCTATAATGGTTAAGTTTGACTTGAGTCAACATCTTGAGTAAACGACCTCATAACCGGGATTTGATGGTCCCAATAGGGTTGTAAGATGATTTTGGACTTAGGAGTATGTTCGGATCGGGTTTTCGGATTATCCGGGAGCGTTTCAGCGCTTAATATTGAAAGTTGGTGCATTGAAGATTTTCCCAAGTTTTTTAAGTTTTGTTTGGAGTAGACTTTGGTGTTATCGAGGACCTTTAGGGATTCCCATCATGGGAATAGTTTCCTACTGTGATTTATGGCTTGCACGCAAAATTTGACATCATTCCGAGTTGATTTGATAGGAATCGGATACGCGGAAGTGTTTTTAAACATTTTTGAGTTTCATGTCGAATTCATGCATTTTGGCATCCGATTCATAATTCTAGATATTATTTTGATGTTTCGATCGTGCAAGAAAGTCCGTATTATGTTATTGGATGTGTGAGTGTAATTGGATGGGGTTCCCGGGGCCCCGGATGCAAAACGAATTGGAACCAGAGTCGGATTTGGACATGGGGGAACTACTGGTGCTTCAGGTCTGGTGCGTTCACACCTGCGTCGATTTGGCCGCAGGTGCGAGCTCGCAGAAGAGATCCTGTGATCATAGAAGCGGCCTAGGAGTGGGTTGGCCAGAGGTCCGCAGAAGCGGACTCGCTTCTACGATGAAGGGTCCACAAATGCGAAGGAAGGCCAGGCAGGCTTGGGTTCGCAGGTGTGAACGGCCTTTAAGAAGAAGCGGGCTCACATAAGTGAGGCTTAGCCTGCAGAAGTGAGGCGAGCTGGCCTGGGCAAGGGCCGCACCTGCAAAGAGTTTTCCGCAGACGCGGAGTCGCAGGTGCGAAAATCACTGGGGCAGTGAGGCTTTTAATCCGATACTTAGGGCAGTTTTCCTCAAATTTCATTTGGTCTTTGCGATTTTGAAAGCACATTTGAGGGGGATTTTCATCAATATCCTAAGGTAAGTAACTCACACCCACGTTTAAGTTGATTATGCGGATTTTAGGTAGATTAAACATGGAAAAGTTGTGAAAACTTGTGAGATTTGCGAAGAACCTAGGGTTTGGGTAAATATGGGATTTGACCATGAAAATGGTTATGGAAGTAAGAAAAATTATATATTTGAGTTTGTGAGGCTATGAGTAATAATTATATTTAAAAAATTTCAATAATTCGGGCACGTGGGCCCGGGGTGAATTTTAGGAATCTTTCAATTTGGGTTGGGTAATTACTCTAATAGCTAAAATATAAACTTTTGACTATATATTGAATAAATTATATAACATTTGACTAGTATCGGATTGTTCGGCATCGACTTAGGACTTTTAGAGCAGATTAGTGGATCGGAAGTGAGCTTGGAAACGAGGTAAGTCTCTTGTCTAATCTTGTAATAGGGGATTCATCCCCTTAGGCATATTATTGTTGTGTTTTACTTGTGTGGGGAGCTATGTACGCACGAGATGACGAGAGTCCGTGCGTAGCTGCATTCTATGATATGTCCGGATATACTTAGATTCACATCATGCTTCTAATTGTACTGTTGAGATTTATCATTCGTATCACTTGTCTTGATTAGAGCTGAAACTAGGGATTGAATTTGCAATTATCAACTTAGCCTTCTTATTTCGGAAAATTGGGGAATACAAAATAAACTATGAAAAATCCATGTCCTCTCGTCTTGCAAGTACTTCCGCGAGAAAGGTAAACTTCTCTACTCTAATGGGATCGGGTCGTTCGCCTCGGCAGTATGATAACACCACTCTTATGGGATCAGGTCGTTCGCCTCGGCAGTATGATGGTAACACTATTCTTATGGGATCGGGTCGTTCTCCTCGGCAGTACTGAGTACTATTATTCTTATGGGATCGGGTCGTTCGCCTCGGCAGTATGATAACACCACTCTTATGGGATCAGGTCGTTCGCCTCGGCAGTATGATGGTAACACTATTCTTATGGGATCGGGTCGTTCTCCTCGGCAGTACTGAGTACTATTATTCTTATGGGATCGGGTCGTTCGCCTCGGCAGTATGATAACACCACTCTTATGGGATCAGGTCGTTCGCCTCGGCAGTATGATGGTAACACTATTCTTATGGGATCGGGTCGTTCTCCTCGGCAGTACTGAGTACTATTATTCTTATGGGATCGGGTCGTTCGCCTCGGCAGTATGATAACACCACTCTTATGGGATCAGGTCGTTCGCCTCGGCAGTATGATGGTAACACTATTCTTATGGGATCGGGTCGTTCTCCTCGGCAGTACTGAGTACTATTATTCTTATGGGATCGGGTCGTTCGCCTCGGCAGTATGATAACACCACTCTTATGGGATCAGGTCGTTCGCCTCGGCAGTATGATGGTAACACTATTCTTATGGGATCGGGTCGTTCTCCTCGGCAGTACTGAGTACTATTATTCTTATGGGATCGGGTCGTTCGCCTCGGCAGTATGATAACACCACTCTTATGGGATCAGGTCGTTCGCCTCGGCAGTATGATGGTAACACTATTCTTATGGGATCGGGTCGTTCTCCTCGGCAGTACTGAGTACTATTATTCTTATGGGATCGGGTCGTTCGCCTCGGCAGTATGATAACACCACTCTTATGGGATCAGGTCGTTCGCCTCGGCAGTATGATGGTAACACTATTCTTATGGGATCGGGTCGTTCTCCTCGGCAGTACTGAGTACTATTATTCTTATGGGATCGGGTCGTTCGCCTCGGCAGTATGATAACACCACTCTTATGGGATCAGGTCGTTCGCCTCGGCAGTATGATGGTAACACTATTCTTATGGGATCGGGTCGTTCTCCTCGGCAGTACTGAGTACTATTATTCTTATGGGATCGGGTCGTTCGCCTCGGCAACTTCGTGTTTAACAATAGAAACGGGTTCCAGCTTGGGTATTATTGAGTTAGTGCCTTCACAGCCAGTTATAAGATGTTGGTGATATGTTACGGACTCTTGTTGTACCTATTGTAGTTGCTTTTATTTGTATCATTGATACATGTTGTATGCTCACCATGTCTACTTTATGCACTTTAATTATTATTATTATTGACCTTTAGTAAGTGTCAAGTCGAACCCTCATCACTACTTCTTCGAGGTTCGACTAGATTCTTACTGGGTACATGTTGTTTTCCGTACTCATGCTACACTTCTGTCCGGATGTGCATGTACTGAGACAGGTTCCACCAGTGGTCATGCGGGCGCGTAGTTGATCTTCTACGGAGACTTAGTGGTGAGTTGCTTGCCTTGCTACGATTCGCAGCACCAGAGTCTCCTTCTATCTTATTTACTATTCTTGTCTATCACTTTTAAATAGTAGTTTAGTGTTTTTGTATATTCTCTAGATTGCTCGTGTACTTGTGACATCGGATTTTGGGAATTTGTAGCACTTATGTACTGTTGTACTTGTTATTTCCACTACCGCGGAGTATGTACTTATTATATTGGTATTTTGTTTAAAAATATTGGTCGCACTTACATGAAATCTAGTTTAAAGTGTTCTCTTAAAAGGAAAACTTATGTATTAAAATTGTTAAAAAGGAGTAAATAAATTGTAGTTACACTTGTGAGCTTGCTTAACGGCGACGTTAGGTGCAGTCACGACCTATTATGAATTTGGGGCATGACATCTTGGTATCAGAGCTTTAGGTTCACATAGGTCTCACGAGTCATGAGAAGGCCTAATAGAGTTACGGATCGGTGCGGAGACGTCCGTACTTATCTTCGATAGGCTATAGGGTGTTAGAAAACTTCTCTTTCTTCATATCCTATCATGCAGTTGATATTGTGCTAAGTATCTTTCTATTGATCTCTCACAGATGGTAAGAACGCACGCGGCGGATGTACCAGGTGGTCGAGTGGCTGCTCCTCCCGTTGCTAGAGGCCGAGGGAGGGCTCCAGCTCCAGTCAGAGGGCAAAGGCACCCTAGGGTTGCTCTTGTTGTACCACCAGTGGATCCAGTGGAGGATCCTGTTGCTTAGGAGCACAATGAGGCTCCTGCAGCTATGCTAGCCTAGCAGATTTCATGACTTCACCGGGATTCCAGGAGGTCATGGATCGTATGCTGCGGTTCATGGACTCTATGATGCAGGTTGGTTTATTTCCAGCGGACCCTGCCAAATCTTACGCGGGAGAGGGAGCATAAAACCCTACCGCTCAAGCTCCAGGGCATGCCGCTGCCGTTTATCAGACCCCAGGTGCACTACCTGCGGGCAGAGCCCAGCCTATTACAGTGGCTACGCCAGAGGTTGTACCAGTCGCGACCGTTGATCAGCAGAAGTAGTTGGACATATGGACTAGACTTTGCCCCCTAGCTTTTAGGGTGAGCGATCAGAGGACCCCCAGTATTTCATTGATCGGTGCAAGGATAAGCTCCGAAACATGGGGATATTGGAGTCCAACGGGGTGGACGTCGCACTTTTTAGCTTGAGGGCAAGGCCCACAGATGGTGGCAGACTTACCATCTTAGATTGCTAGCGGTTCACCTCCCTTGACTTGGGATTAGTTTACACATCTGTTCTTGGAGAAATATATACCACCTTCTCAGAGAGAGGGGCTTCGAGGTCAGTTTGAGCAACTCCGTCAGGGTCAAATATCTGTCACCGGCTATGAGGTGAGATTCACTAACTTATCTCACCATGCAGCTATTATACTGCCCACAAATGCATAGAGGGTGTGGAGGTTCAATTTACCCTGAGATTCAGGTACCTATGTCCCGTGCGGTAGAGATGTGGACTTCTTTTCTTTAGGTTATATACATAGCTCGGAGGATTGAGCATATTCGCAATCGCAGTGGAGAGTTTGCGTCGAGGGACAAGAGGCCCCGGTAGTTTGGAGGATTCAGTGGCACCCCACCTAGGGGCAGAGGTCATTTCATGAGGGGTCTGCCTAATAGGCCCATACAGTCAGCACCACCGCCTGCTCGGAGTGCTCCAACACGACCCTATTTCAGTTCCATTCCAGAGAGTACTTACCGACCGCCAGCTATCTAGGGTTCCTCCAGTGGGTATTCAGGCTATCAGGGTCAGACTTCAGGTCAGCAGTCCACCGTTCCGAGGAGTTGTTTCGAGTGCGGTGATCATGGCCACGTGAAGAGGTTTTGTCCCAGACTTTGGGGCGAGGTTGAGCAGCAGGACTATCGGTCTATGCTTACCGCACCAGCTACCACACCACCTGCCCGCCCGGCCAGACGCAGAGGGTAGGCGGCCAGGGGTTGTCCTAGAGGCGGAGGCCAGTCAGGTGGCGCTCCGGCTAGATTTTATGCTATCCCCGCAAGGCCAGAGGCAATTGCCTCTGATGCAGTGATCACAGGTACTATTTCTGTTTGTCGGAGGGATGCCTCAATATTATTTGATCCAGGGTCTACTTACTCCAATGTTTCTTCTCTTTTTGCTCTTTATTTGGATGTGTCCTGCGAGTCTTTGGGCATTCCTGTATATGTGTCCACGTCAGTGGGTAATTCTGTTATTGTAAATTAGGTCTACCGATCCTGTGTGGTGACTTTCTTTGTGTATGAGATCCAACTGGATCTTCTATTGCTCGATATGATTGATTTCGAGGTTATCTTGGGCATGGATTGGTTGTCCTTGTACCATGCCATTCTTGATTTCCATCCCAAGATTGTTATCTTGGCGATGCTTGAGTCGCCCAGATTAGAGTGGAGAGGTTCATCTATCGGTACTTCCAGCCGGGTTATTTCTTTCTTGAAGGAACGATATATGGTCGAGAAGGGTTGTTTGGCTTACCTGGCCTTTATTCAGATACTACTGCAGAGATTCCCACGTTAGATTCAGTGTCGGCGGTACGAGAGTTTTCCGATGTATTTCCAGTTGATCTACCAGGTATGCCGCCAGATCAGGATATCAATTTCACTATTGATTTGGTGCCGGGCACCAAACCTATTTCTACTTCTCCTTATTGTATGTCTCCCAAAGAGCTTAGAGAGCTAAAGGAGAAGCTTCAGGAGTTGCTTGAGGAGGGATTCATTAGACCTAGTATGTCACCTTGGGGCGCACCGGTGTTGTTTGTGAAGACGAAGGATGGGAGTATGTGGATGTGCATTGATTACCGCCAGTTGAACAAAGTCACCATCAAGCATAAGTACCCGTTGCTGCGTATTGATGATTTGTTTGAGCAGTTGTAGGATATCAGGGTGTTCTCTAAGATTGACTGGAGATATGGGTATCATCCGCTGAAGATTCGTGCTT
>AWOL01S0361373.1:0-15163 GCA_000715115.1 Nicotiana otophora | reverse complement strand
ATGTAGGATGAGATTATAATTCCTTGGATAGGATTTAAATTGAGGATTAGGAGATGACTAGTTTGATGAATTGGGTTTACATTTTTCTAGAACATTGGGGCTTTTCAGCCCAACCCAAGTTAGTAGTTGGCCTCATGAGGTTGGATTCGGACGGCCCGTGACTCAAAAATAATAAAGCCTTTCATAGCAAAAGTACTATTCCCTCCGTTTCAATTTATGTGAACTTATTTTCTTTTTAGTCTGTGCCAAAAAGAATGACCGCTTTCCCTATTTGGAAACAATTTACCTTTATGCAATGATTTATAGCCATACAAAATATATGTGCATCATTTTACACCATAAGTTTAAAAGTTTTCTCTCTTTTCTTAAACTCCGTACCCACTCAAATGGCTTCACAGAAATTGAAACGGATGGAGTACTAATTTAGCAAATCCTAAAATATTACTTCCAACTTTTTCTTTGGACATCCCCCTCTCTCCCCTCTTTCTCCCTCATGTATCCAATTAGCAAAAAATAAAAATAAAAAATCACATCACATAAGACTATAGTAAATAGCAACACAATATATGCCTACAAGTTAGAATGAAGGAAAATTCTATTAAAATTGATAATCAAGCGCTAAAATCTTTTTTTGCATCAAATTCTCTCACCACTATCTAAACTACACCATTCTCCATTATCTCTTTCGTTTTTTCCTTTTATAGGTGCTATAGAACAACCGTATGTAATTATACGACTAAAATTAATCGTTAGAGATTATACTAACCACAAAGGACAAAAGAATGTGGAATTCTTATACGACTACTTTAAATTATAATGAATTACAATGAGCTAAACTTTCATTGTAAGCTGTTGATTGAAGCTAGCTTCAACTTTAGTTTGAAAATTTAGGTTTTTAATTTTGGAATTTATTTTGAGTGATGGTGTTGGAATTTATTAGATACATTTGAGGTGATTTGAATTAAAATTTAAGCCATGACCAGTACCCTAGACTTATAAAAGTCCAAAAATATATTTTTCTCATTCTTAACACCTCAAAGAGTTAGGGTTTATCCCTTTCTAGGAGGTGTTAAGCCACGATCATCTTATGCTACCCAAGTTGAGTTTTCAAAAGATTCAAGTTAGGAAAATAAGAATTTAACATCGTTTAACACCTTCTAATTCGTGAAACCTAGATTTCCACCTAAGAATCAAAGAGTACTTCAAGACCCAGAACCTAGGGTTTATGGAGGCACTATTTAAGGTAAGTTTTATGTACTAGTTGTAGACAATAAAATCGCGTCAAGAAAATATTTGAGATCGGAAAATATTGCGTTACAATATGAGCATTACATTCTCTATGAATCCGTTGATTCTTCTTTCTAATAGTAAATAAAAGAGCCTTCAAACTTAATCTTGAATTTTATTTTATTTTAATCCAAATGCTTGAGATCTGATGTTAATATTAACGTATTTTTAATCCAAGGGTTTGCAACTTGTTTTTGAATCTTCGTCTTGATGTTTTAATCCATAGAACACTTGAATGCTTGTAACTTTTAGAGAAATCTGCAGCGTTTGATCTACGAGCTCTCTCTTGCTTCTTATTATAATTTCTGGTATCTTTTCTGAGTTATGAATACCCCTATTTATAGTTGTGGGAGGGAAGAGTTGTGATGAAAACAAACTATTTTTGACCAATCAGATTGAAGCGTGACAATGCCGCATTTGATTGGCTAGAACATGTTACTCGCACATTTGGCGCGATTTCATTGGCCTTTTAATTTGACATCATATGCCTTGTCATTTTGACACGTGGCATGATTCTATTGGCTCTTCCGTTTGACTTGGCGCGCCACGTCATTTGACAAGTGACACCAAACTGGGCCTCTAGGAAAATGACATCTTGGGCTTAATGAAGTGAGATAATCACTTTAACTAATTAAATGGGCTAGCCAAATGGATTAAGACTTATTTATTTAATCCATATATATTGAACTTATATAATTAATTCAATTATATTAGCTCATGAATGTATTTGGACTAGTATATTAAAAATATAATCCAAGTTATTTATTGAATTTGAATCCAATAAATTTTACATGCCTACAAATGTCCATAATTTAAGACTTATCCAGACGTAAGCTAGCGAGCCCAAGGATTAGGCTTGAAGTTACGGCAAAAATTGAAACATCTCTTTTTTTCAAGGAAAATGGCATTTTATCCGTGCAAGTTATAGCATGTCGTTCTAGCTTCAGTTCTTCCACAATTGCTAAGTAGATTTGAGCTAGAGAAGCAGTTCCCTCCAAGTACACGATCCTAGTTGTGTAAAGAGATAAAAATTCCCAAGTATGCCACGTAACTGTTAAAATTTTGGTACTTAGAATTGCAATTAACTAGAAAATATTTTCTTCATTTGTAATGATTAAACATAAGTTTAGATAGCTCAACCCCACTTTCTCCACGTAATCTTCTTATTTGCACTTCTTTCCAGTTGACAATTCCTATTGTACTTTGTCTCCAATTATAATTGTTATTACACAGCAACCATACCGGCTTTGGACGTCGAGGGACTTTTGTCACCACCACTGGCTAACTTAATTCAATTAGGCGACAAATTATAGTATTACTTTATAAGTTCGATACGAAGACCTTTAAAAGTTTGTGATGAATACTTTTAAAATTTACAGCGAAGACCCATAAAAGTTCGCTGCGAAGACCCAAAAAGGTTCGCGACGAAAACCTTTAAAATTTGTGTCGAAGCCCATAATAGTCCGCGATAAAGACCTTTAAAATTTGTGTCGAAGACCCATAAAAGTTCTTATAAAGATCCTTAAAAGCTTATGGTCAAGATCCTTAAAAGTTCACAGTGAAGATCTTTAAAAGTTCACGGTAAAGACCTTTAAAAGCACGCGATGAAGACCTTTAAAAATGACGAAGACCTTTAAAAGCTCGTGGTAGAAATCTGTAAGAGTCGACATTGAGGACCTTTTAAAGTTCGCCACGAGCACCTTTAAAAGTTCGACACATATGCCTTTTAAAAATTCGAAACGAAAATTTTAAAAATCCGAAGACCTTTAAAAGTTCGAGACGAACACCATTAAAAATTCGCAACAACAACCTTTTACATTTGAGGCGAACATTTTACTTATCCATGCTCTCTTTCAAGATCATGGATGTTACTATGCCCTTTTGACTTAAATACTAATAAATATATTTTTTTCCGTGCAATTTGAACATGGTTTACTTCAGAGACTCAGCATCGTCTTCCTCCACATCCAAATATCACGTACTTTCAGAGCACATGCATAGTAAAACGGAGACCACCTTACTAGTTGATATACCATTGACCGGCTTATATGCAGCTTCGTGTCTACCCTTGCAAAATCCATTTTGTTTGGTAGATTGGTCTTTTGAAAATACCAAACATAAATTCAAGACATGGACTCTTGTTCCCATAATCACAAAGTTAAGAATATGGCAAGTTCTCTCTCATGCTTAGGTAGATGAATCCTCAAAGGAAAAGTACACTGGAGTGATTCCTTAACTTTTAGTGGCGAATTTCATCATGTTCCCGGCTATTGGGAGTGGACCGAAGATATTCTTAGTAGGAGCCATCGAACATTGAGGGCCACCAATATTTACGATGATGTCTATGCTTCATTATTTACTTATGATCATTCTACAAGTATCATGCAAGCTTTTTGTGAGGCTTGGTGTCCTCTTACAAACATGTTGCTCACCTTAGTTGGAGAGTTATCCATATCCCTTTGGGACCTATGCACTATTCGGGGTCTGCCTTTAATGGGGTCTCCTTTTGAGGAAGTTATTCCAAATAGTCGAGAACTTACGGGTGCTTACGATAAGGATAAAATGTTCCTCCCACAAGCCTGTCAGCAATTATTTGATGCATATCACAAACTCCGAGAGGGAAACACTAAAAGTCATGACGTCCCTGTGAGAAGATGGATATAGTTTTGGTGCAAAAACATTATAAAGTATGAACAACCTCCAACGAGAAAAGAAAAGAAGTTAGCTCGTCCCAAATCAACACACAACCCTACAGGAGCCATAGATAAAATGATGAATTATCAAAAGTTGAAAATGCACTATTTGTTAAACTTAGCATTAAAAGCAACAAGAAAGATGAAGTATAGTTGGCTGCTTTTCTATCACGCTGGTTATGTGTCTTTGTGCTCCATACAAAAGAAGGAGACTCCATTAGGCCTGAGACTATCAAGATTGCAGGCCTTCTAGTATGTGGGCAAAGAATTAACCTCGTTGTTCCAGTCTTAGCTAGCATCTACAGGGGATTAAATACAATTTCAAATGGCTCACCACTCCATCCTTCTAGAGTTTACTTCCCAATTCATTATGTGTATGGTTGGTTGGCATGTTACTTCAAGACTTATTTTTCTCTAACAAATAGGCCGTCTACTCCTCTGATGGCCATATATTCAGGTGAGGGAACAACGAGGTACTTTGGGAATGAAGACGCGAGAAAACGTATTCATGAAGGAAAAAGTGCCGCATGGACTTCCACAATGCCATATAATTCTCAACCTTATTATTATTATGATGATGGTAACGAGAAAAAGTATGAGTCAAATTATTTTATGAGTATTCACTCGAATTACCTTCCTTTGAGAAATGGATCAACCTTAATTGTGGAGCCTTATGGCCCTCATCGCTTCAATCGTCAATTCGGTTTTTTAGCAAGACATCCTCGGTTGCTTGGATTGAGATTTTTGTGAGGCCTTTTTAGAATAAAGGATTGGAACTTTTACGAACTTGTGTGTTTTCTAAAAGTAGGTAAAAGGCCACATTTCCACCTATCATGCGCAAGATAAAGAAGTATGTCTCGTCCGATTATAAGTCTTGGTGGGAAAGAGTGCATGAAAACTCCCTTGAAAATCACTTGCAATCTTTGGTGAATATCGCTGGGCCAGTTACTACTACGCCTTTAGAGATCACGCCTCAAGAGCATAACAGGGAGGACAAACCTCTTACTTTAAAATCAAAAGTGATTGTACCATGCGACATCAATGGACCTCCATATAAAGAAGTTCAAAAACAAAAGGGACCTTCCATTAGGCACAGTTGTTCCTACCTCCAAAAAATACCAATCCCAAAATGAGAGTGACAGTAGTTATTGAGATCAAAATTTCAAGCAAACATATTGATTTTTTCTTGACTGAAAAAGGGGAGAAGGTCGAGAAATTATCTGTCACCAGTCAGTCTCTCAAAGAGGCCAAGGAGAAGGTAAAAAAGTTAAGAGCTCTCCTTAGATGCTGCCAAGAAAGAAGTTGAAGAGATTGAATCTAGAGTCTCATCTGTTGAAGAGGAGTACCGTAGATGTTCTGATATTTTCTTGGCGACTGCTTATGACTTGGCCGACGTGGAGACGAAGAAACAATACTTAGAGTCCACCCTTAAAGACTTGGTCAATTACAAGTTGTGTCTAGATCAGCCTAGATAGAGTATTTTATTTGCCTTTTATTTTTCCTTGTATTTGGTTAACTAGCGACTACTATTGAAAATGAAAACTCCATCATCTTTACTTTATGTTGCGCATTTTCATTGATGTTCTCCCTTTTTTTCCTTGCGGTTCAATATAAATATTTACTTACTTTTAACGTGATGTATTGGCGTCTACAAAATAGAACTTGAATTTCTTTTAAACATCGCTATCGTTCATGTCTCGAAGTTCTTTGTATTTGAATATACATCCTCTCATTGTTTGAAGATAATATTATTCATCACCTTTGTAGCTTTGCGGTAGAAAGTATATATCTCAGTGTGAAAACATCAAAATTATGAGCCATTTGATTTTGTAGAAACTAAACTTTAAAATCTAACACATATCCAATATTTGCAATCAAGCACCTTCAGAATCGTCCTAGACAATATTTTCAAACCAACTTTATATTGCACCACGCTGTCAATTTTAGATATGTGCAATCTCATCAAAAAGTTCGTTTCTTAGGGTAGAAATGCTGAAATTACGAACCGTTTGATTATGAAAACTAGACTTCAAAATCTAATACATATCCAAAATTCGAAATCAAACACTTTCAAAATTGTCCCAGATATTATTTTGAAACTAACTTTAAATTCTGATACGTTGATAGTTTCAGATTTGTGCAGCTTCACCAAACAATTTGTATTTTGGTGTATAAGTGCTAAAATAATAAACCACTTGAGTTTTTGGAAACTAGACTTCAAGATCTAATACATATCAAAAATTCGGAATCAAATACCTTTAGAATAGTCCTAGATAATATTTTAAAATTAACTTTAGATTCTGACACGTTGATAGCTTCAGATATGCGCAGCTTCACCAAAGAAATTGTATCTTGGCGTAGAAATGCCGAAATAATGAACCACTTAACTTTTTGGAAACTAGACTCCATAATTTAAGTTATATTCAAATGTCTAAATTAAACACCTTCAGAATCGCCTCATATAATATTTTAAAATTAACTTTAGATTTTGACATGTTGATAGTTTCAGATTTAAGCAGCTTCACCAAGATATTTGTATCTTAGGGTAGGAACATTGAAATCATAAACGTTTGATTTTTAAGAAGTAAAACTTCAATATATAAAATATATCCAAATTGAGAGATTTAATACCTTAAGGATAGTTTTAGATAATATTTCGAAATCAACATAAAATTTCGATACACTTACGATTTCAAACGTGCACGACTTTACCAAAACCTTTATATCGTGATGTAGGAATGTCAAAATCAAGAAACGTTTGATTTTATGAAAACAAGACTTCAAAATCTAAAACATGTCCAAAATTTAGGATTTAATATCTTAATGATAGTTTCAAATAGTATTTCGAAATCAACATCAGATTTTGAGATACCGACAGTTCCGAATTGGCGCTACTTTGCCAAAACTTTTATGTTTTGGTATGGAAGTCTCGGGATCAAAAGAAGTTTTTCTTGCTATTAATCAAAATTCAAGAGCACCATTATTACAAATATCTTGGGTTCAAGTCTCATTGATTTTTAAACGTTGTGCCAAGCAATCTTTCTTCTTATACTTGTGTTCCCTTTTGACGTCTCTCTTCTCTTCCATCTTGTAGGGCAGTGAGCGGATATGAAAATCAACAAAATTGAAGGTTATGCAAACATGAAGATATAGTGAGTCCCAGACTTCAATGTAAATACTTTGTAGCCTCCTAAAAGACTATAATCATTTCATTGAAGACACCAATTTACTATAGCGGCTTGCCCCATTTAAATCAAATGGGATCTAAACTTTAATAGAAGAATGGTATCTCAGCTTGATTTTCAAGTGCTAATTGAATAGATTATATTCCATCGTACTTCATTCCAATAATGATTCGGGCACTATGTATCTTTTGAACTCATGCTACTGAACTCAGAATGAAACTCTAAGCTTCCTACGTACCTCGGTGAAGAGGATCAAATCATACCATATGTCAGAATGGGTGATTTTGTTTTTATGTCCTATCATTATCCTAGGCAACCTCTTTCAAAGTTTTCAACCTAGCGGACTCTTTTTTGTTTTGATGGGCCGTACATAGTTTAGACTCATGCGGTCCAAGAGTGTAGGAACATGCAGTTTCAGCTCGTGCTTCAAGGAGCGTTGCAACTTCAAGGATAATACTTCTTCAAAAACTTGCCATTTATAGGGCCGATGCCATCTGCATCAACCAGCTTGTAAGCCGCACTTGAGTAATATTTTTGTACGACATATGACCCATCCCATTTTGAAGTGCACTTTCCTACAGGTTTATGGGAAGTAATAATGGGTCTTCGTATGGAAAGGACTTGATCTCCTGCTTGAAAGGATCTCGGGCGTACTCTTTTATTGAAGGCCCGAGACAATCGAGCTTGATAACATTCAAGACTTTGTTGAGCTTCCAACCTCTTCTCATCAAGAGCCTCCAACTCTGCTAATCGAAGTTGAGCATTTTCTTCATTAATGATCCCTTCTTGAATAGCTAATCATAATGAAGGTATTTCATGCTCAAGTGGAAAAACAGCTTCAACTCCATAGACAAGACAATAAAGGGTCACTTGTGGTGGCGTGCAGTGAGTTGTCCTATATGCCCACAAAGTTTCTTCCATATGGTCATGCCAATCTCGTTTGGATTTGGAGACGACTTTATTTAACAAGTTGCATAGAGTCGTGTGAATGCCTCAGCTAGACCATTGGCGGCACATTGTACATCAAAGCGTTACGTTTCTTGAAGCTAAAGATATCACAAATCTTGTTCATCAACCTATTGTCTAATGGCTTGTNAGTTGCATAGAGTCTTGTTGAATACCTCAGCTAGACCATTGGCGACAGCATTGTACATAGAAGAGTTACGTTACTTGAAGCCAAAGAGATCACAAATCTTGTTCATCAATCTATTGTTAAATGGCTTGTCATTATCCGTTATTATGTAACGAGGAATGCCAAAGCGATAGATTATGTTTACTCGAATGAAACTTGCAACATTTTCCTTCTTTTCTTCCTTAAGAGTAACATCTTCAGCCAATTTTGAGAAGTAGTCAGTTGTAGCCAAAATGTATAGGTGCCCACCAGAGGACTTTGACAGTGATCCAATAACATCCAATCCCTAAGCGCCAAACGACCAGGATACAATAGTCGGGTGCAACACTTCAGGAGGCTGATGAATAAAATTGGCATGGAAATGTCAAGCCTTGCATCTTCGAGCGTAGTCCAAGCAATCTTTTACCAGCGTTTGCCAATAATATCCCATCCTTTTTATAAGGAAGTGGAGCTTTGGTCCAGACTGGTGTGACCCATATACCCAGAATGTGCTTCTGGAAAAGCTTGGAGTGCTTCATCTTCCCTTAAGCATCGCAAGAGTACTCCCTCAAATGATTTGTGTAGAGTATCCTTGTAGTAAAGGAAATGAGGTGCACGACGGCGGATTCCAGTCCTTCTCCTCGGAGTTTCTCGAAGTATCTCATAGCTCAAGAAATCAATAATGGGTTGTCTCCATTCTTCCTTCTCAGCGTCAGAAACATCGACAAGATTCTAGAGTTCATTGTATTCACTTTCACCCTCATTTGGCGGCGGTACTACCCTTTTTTGGCAGATAGCAACTTACTCTTGATCAGGCAGTGTTAACGATGAAGCTAGGGTAGCTAAAGCATCAGCCTTCTTATTTTCTTTCCTAGGTACATGTTGAATAGTCACATCACCAACCTATCCCATCAATATTTTAGCAAACTTATGATAAGGGCGTAGTTCAGGTTTCTTGACTTCCTAGCTACCTAAAAGCTGGTTGAACACTAATTGGGAGTCACCAAAGACTTGCAGTTGCACCTGCTTCATATTGACAACCATTTCAAGCCCAAGTATTACTGCTTGATATTCAGCAATATTGTTGGAGCATAGTTGTGTCAACATAAAGGAGTAGGGCAGAACCTCCCCTTGAGAAGTGACAAATACTACGCCAGTACCAGCTCATCCGCGATGTGCAGCACCATCAAAGTACATCTTCCATGGAGGTTGTACTTTAACGACCATTGCGTCTTTGTCAGGTAGTTCATCAGTTAGTTATCAGTAATCAGGTATCGTATGATCTTCCAAGAAGTCTACCAATGCTTGTTCTTTTACATCCTTTTGAGGGACGTACACAATCTTGAATTGTTGAAATTCGAGGTACCATCTCGTAAGTCGATCACTAAGAACAGGTTTTGACATCACGAACTTGATGAGATTCTCTTTAGAAACAAGACGAATAACATGAGCTTGAAAGTAGATCTTCAACTTTTGAATTGATAAGACTAGCGCCAAACACACCTTTTCAATTGGCGAATAATTCAGTTCGTTTGGTGTCATCATCCTACTCAAGTAGTAAAGAGATTTTTCTTTCCCCTCACTATTTTCTTGGGCCAACAGTGCTCCAACAGACCTTTCTTGTGCCGCAATGTATAGTATCGATGGCTTTCCAGGTATAAGAGCTGCTAAAACTTGAGGCTTCATCAAGTAGGATTTAATGCTCTCAAAGGCAATGCTACATGCTTGATCCCACTTGAAAAGTATACCTTTCTTTATAAGGCAACTGAATGGTTGGCATCTCCAAGATATATTCGAGATGAATTTCCTAAGAAGCTAGCTTTCCTTGCAAACTTTTCAATTCATGAATATTTCGAGGCTTAGGCATTTTCAAAATTGTATCAACTTTGGCTTAATCAATTTCGATCCCTCGATGCCGGATAATGAAACCGAGAAACTTTCCAGAAGTAACTCTAAAGGCACATTTCAATGGATTCATCCTAAGTTGGTACCTCCGGAGCATTTCAAACACCATTCTCAAGTCTTTCAAGTGGTCGCTACTCTTTCTTGGTTTTACCACCCAGTCTTCAACATAACATTCGACATTCATTTGGAGAAGGTCATCGAAATTATTCTGCATAGCCCTTTGGTAAGTAGCATCAGCGTTCTTCAAGCCTAAAGGCATTACCTTGTAGCAATAAATACTCTTTGGGGTACGGAATGCAGTAAGCTCTTCATCATTTGGCGCCACGCAAATTTGATTATATCCCAAAGAACTATCCATGAATGACATTGCCTCGTACCCAGTGGTAGCGTCAATCATAAGCTCTGGAATAGGAAGCGGAAATTCATCCTTAGGGCATACATTGTTGAGATCCCTAAAGTCAGCACACACTCGAATTTGACCATTCTTATTTCTCACGGGAACAATACTTGAAACCCATGTTGGGTATTTAACTTCACGAATGAAGCCATTTTCAATCAAGAGAACCAAATCCGGCCTAAAATGCCATTGGGCTTGCTTAACAAGACGAGCGTCATTCTTGACTGCAAGGTGATGGATTGCTACTTTAGGGCTCAAGCCTGGCATCTATTTATAACTCCAAGAAAATACATCCTTGAACTCCTTGAGCAACTTGACATAAGTGCTTTATCAATTGACTGCTAGTAAACCACTTAGGTAAGTGGGCCTGGATTCTTCATCAGTGCCAAGGTTAACTTCTTTTAAGGAATCAATCATCTTCACACCTTCTTCAAGTTCAAGGGGAGCATGAGTCTTCATCTTCTTGAGGATCCCCATCATTGAAAGATATGTTGTAATACCAAGAAATATCCTCCAATTTCTCGTCATCCTTCATGAGAGATGAAACATATTGCTCGCCTTCTACAGTGACATGATATGAGGAGCTCATGATTTCTTTATCTTCATCACGTTTCTTGGTGTAGATCACAGTCGCCTCATTCTAGAAGGAACCACACTTTGGAAATCCTTAGAGATCTTCTGGATTTTGGGCGAAGTGAGTGTCCTTATGCTTTGATAATTTCTCCGGAACTTGTTCCCCTTCTTTAATGGACCCAATCTCTCAAATACGGAAGTCCTCACAATTGATTTTCTAAGTCAATCAAAGAATGAAGACCTATTGGAAGTGATAGGTTCATCTTCCGTAGTAATATGATTATTGCTTGTCCTTCTTATAGAGACGCGAACTGGTGATGGTTATTTGTACCCCAGACCTTCACGTGATTGTTTTGTGGTAGCTTCTGATGGGAGCTTCCCTAATTTTGATGGCTCATTGGGATTATATCCAGTGTCTGCAAATAGCCTGTAAGCATTAGGATCAAAGCCTTCATCTGTACACTTCGTAGGGAGTACCACATTCTGCGAATGATTTTGGGACACAAACCCTGCAAGTAGTGTTGAGGGAAACTTTATTGCCTCAATTCGTTTGATCGGAAGAGTTAACCCCCTTAGCATATTGGTTTGGATATTGGATGATTCGTTATCCTATTTCCTCTTCTTAGGGACATAGCGGAGAGCGGGAGTTGCTTTCTTGCCAGAAGACACAATGTTTCCTCCATGAGATTTATCTGAGTTAGGGTATACCTCCTCAGCAATAGTTTTGGTTTTGTCAGCAACCACCTCAGCTCTTTCATTCGCGGACTCGTCATTCTTTCCCTTCGTGACATCATCAGCTTTTAACTCCTTCACAATCCGGTTCTTCTAGTAGAACTTTGCATCCACGAAGTGTGACTCAGCCTCAGTGAATAGCTTGTCATCACCAACTATTTTCTTTTTGACTTCTCCCTTGTAGTACTTCAAACATTGATGGTAGGTAGATGGAACCAGTTTATTCCCATGTATCTAAGCCCTTCCAAGCAAGATGTTGTATGCAGTCTTTGCATCGATCACATGCAGCCATGCACTTGATTGCATATCTTCAACGGCTATTCCCAACCTAAGCTCACCTATAGCTCTTCGCCCCCCTTGGTTGAATCCTTAAATCATCACACGACTTTCTGAGAGTTCGTTCATGGGAATGCCAAATTCTTTCACAGTGCGAATCGGCAAGATGTTCACTGAGGATTCTCCATCAACCAAAATTCATTTTACTCTTTATCATGCATATAGCCAACCATGTATGATGGGCGGTTATGAGGAGTGTCACCTAGTAGAAGATCGTCATTCGTGAACGTAACTGTTTCCTCATAAACATTAAATTCTTGAGGAATAGACTGGATGAGCTTTTTCCTCATAAACATCTTGAGGAATATACTGGATGAACGTTTTCCTCATAAACATTAACTTCATGGAAAATCTTCGTGCAGAATCAACTTGGCAAGAACTCCTCCATGGTCACTGGATGTCGTGGCTTTTGAGGGTGGTGCACCTCCACCTTTGCCTTCTTCCAATGCTTTGCTAGATTCCATTTACTTGGTCTTTTTACCATATTTTTCCTTGTTGGTTGTTCTATCGATTCTTTTCTTGGGCTCCCTTTGTGGCTCATATGACGATTCACCAACGTACAACCTTCATCATCATTAGGACGATCTACTTCGACTTTGTTATTCTCCAGCAATTCTTCATCTTTGATTTATTTTGAACTGCATAGCTCATCTAGACTAAATAAGCCAAAAGGGATAGAGACTTGGTTCGCACTTGTCTTCTCATCTTCAAGCACGATCTTCTTTTCACGGGTCAAGTCCATAACTTTGTCCTTAAAGACAAAGCACTCCTCAAGAGGATGACTCACAAGTCGATGATATCTGTAATTTGGGTCATCAATTTTCATGGATTTATTTGGCCGCTTCAACTCCGGAAGCTCAATGAGCTTTAACTCGAGAAGCTCTTCAAAGATTGCAGGCAAATCAGAATCCAGAAATGGGTATTCCTTCTCTTGCATTTCTTTTAGAGTCAACTTTCCACATGGCTTATCTTGAAAAGAAGTGGATTTCATACTCTACTTCTTTCTCACATTCTTCGTGAACTTCACAGGTTATGATTGACATTCATAGCTTCTCTTTTTCAGATTTGGGTACGAACTTTCTCCATTTCCTAACTTATTGCTTGTCATTCCATTTGCGAGGCTCATAGATGTGAAGCCTTTCATTTACAGCGGAGGCCATGCTCAATTCCATGTCATGGGCAAAAGTTATAAGTTCTTCAAATGTGCTAGTAACGCAGTCCCCAATGCATGCCTTGGATGCACATCTATTTGCCAGAAGCTTCACTAAGCCTGTATTTGCAGTTGAGGATTGCATTTCTCCAACGATTGATAAAGTCGATAACTAGTTCACCCTTCTGTTGACGAGTATTTGTAATTTCCACCAAGCTCACAGTGCGCCTTATGCTATAAAAGCTATTGAGGAACTCTTACTCTAGTTGATCCCAACTATCAATAGATCCAGCCTCGAGGTCTGTGTACCAATCAAAAGCATTTTCTTTTAGTGAGAGGAAATACTGCTTGACGAGGTAATCTCCATAAGTCCCATAATTGTTGCACGTCTCAATAAAGTGCGCTGCGTGTTGCCTTGGATTGCCTTTGCCATCAAACTATTGAAACTTTGGAGGTTGATAGCTAGCAGGCATCTTCAACAAATCGATACTTTGCAGTATACGACTTTGTGTATGTAAGAGAGGACTTGGTAGCAACTATATACTTATTTTTAATTGTTCCTTCAATGATCTCTTTCACTTGATCGATTGGAATCATCCCTTTAGATGAGACAGGGATAGCCTTAGCGGATGCTACTTGTCTTGGAGGAGAATCACCCTCTGGAACCTCTTGGAGCTTGCCAGGTGCATGGGTGGATTCTTCTTCCATCAAGCTTCCCACCTTGTCTGTTAGCTTGTCAATTATAGCATATTGATTTTACATGTATTTGGTTAAGCCAGCGATTGATTCCGTCAAGTTTGCCAATTGCTCTTCGACAGGTGAAGCATTCGTCACCATTGCTTGCATGATTATTGTGGATGATAGGGAGTAGCATGGATTATCACATAGATTTATCCTGGATCGGCTGGCTCTATATGGTGTAAATGGGGAGGATCTGTCACTTTAAGTACCATCATCTTCCTTCACAGTAGAGTTCTTGGATCCGGAGAGGTTAAGTGAAGCAAGATTTTTCTTAATATTTTCAGCAACATCGCTTCCTTCTTCAGGTGCGTTCGTAGAGGATCTTGCTCCTTTTGAGGATGAAGATCCGAAAATAGGAGTTGATGAATACGAAAATATGAGTGCTTGTTGTCCTAAAGAGCTTGTTTTTCTCCTTATAACTGGTCCAATTCTTCCAAAGGTAACGTCGAGGATGCTTTCCATATCAGCATAGAACTTGAAATTAGCAGCCTTGGTGGAAGTTGATTTGGAGTTGATTTTCTTTGAAGCCATCTCAATATTTTTGAACTTTAGTGATTAAAGTTGAGATGAGAGGTAGAGATCGTCCAACTGGGCGTGCCAAAATTTGTAGACAATAAAATTGCGTCAAAAAAATATTGAAGATTGAAAAATATTGCAATAATTGTAGTATTTTACTTCAAATAATATGAGTATTATAATCTTTATGAATCCTATAATTCTTCTTTTCAATAGTAAATAAAAGAGCATTCGAGCTTAATCTTGAATTTTATTTTATTTTAATCCAAGTGCTTGAGGTATGGTCTTGATCTTGATGTATTTTAAATCCAAGGGCTTGCAGCTTGTTCTTGAATCTTCGTTTTGATCTTTTAATCCTTAGAATAGTTGAATGCTTTTAGCTTTTAGATAAATCTGTAGCATTTGATCCACGAGTTCTCTCTTGCTTCTTGTTATAACTTCTGGTTCTTTTTCTGAGTTATGAAAACCCCTATTTATAGTTGTGGGAGGGAATAATTGTGATGAAAATAAACTCTTTCCGACCAATAAGATTAAACC
>AWOL01S0361195.1:848-14590 GCA_000715115.1 Nicotiana otophora | reverse complement strand
CGAATCCGAGCTCCAGAACTCAAGTTTTGATAAAAATGGGCAAACCCTCGTTTTTGAAATGTTTAATACTGCCCAGTGATTCCTTAATCGCAATCGCGGAACTAGCCTCGTGGTCGCGAAGCACAACTTCGCTGCCCAGAATTTAACCCTACGCGAACGTAGAAAACACAATGCGAATAAGATTCACTGGCTCTCATACTTACGCGATCGCAAACAACCCCACGCGTTCGCGAAGAACAACAATTGAATTCCACTACTATTTTACTTCCTCTTCGCGAACGCGGCCTAGCCCACGCGTTCGCGATGCACAGCCTGACCAACCTACGTGATTGCGTCCCCATATTTGCGAACGCAAAGAACAACTCCAGCTGGCCACCCTGATGCCTTACGCGATCGCGAGACCTATCTCGCAAACGCGATGAAGCAATGTCTGCAACAAAAACACTAGAAATCTGCTATCTTCTCTTAAGTTCGAAAGGTCCGTTAACCATCCGAAATTAACCCGAGACCCCCGAGACCTCAACCAAACATACCAACAAGTACTAAAATACCATACGAACTTAGTCGAGCCTTCAAACCACATCAAACAACGCTAAAATCACGAATCATCCTCCAATTCAACTTAAAGAACTTGAAACTTCCAAATTCGACAACTGATACCGAAACCTATCAAACCACGTCCGATTGACCCCAAATTTTGCACACAAGTCATAATCAGCCTTATGGACCTACTCCAATTTCCGGAATCAAAATCCAACCCCGGTATCAAGAAATACACTACCGGTCAAATCTCTAAAACTTCGACTTTCGCCATTTCACGCCTAAATGAGCTACAGACCTCCAAAACACAATCCGAACACGCCCTTAAGTACAAAATCACCTAACGGAACCGACAAAACTCCATTCCAAAATCGTCTTCACACAGTTCTGACTACAGTTCAAATCCTAAAGCTTAAGCTTCCGTTTAGGGACTAAGTGTCCCAAAACACTCCAAAAACAAAAACGAAACCTCCCGGCAAGTCACAATAGAAAAAATAGATATGGGAGAAGCACTTAATAGGGGATCAGGGCTATAACTCTCAAAACGACCGCCGGGTCATTACATCCTTCCCCTCTTAAAATAATCGTTCGTCCTCGAACAAACATAAAAACATACTTGAAGTGGTGAAAATATGAGGATAACGGATGTGCATAACATGCTCGGTCTCCCAAGTCGCCTCCTCGGCCGGCTGACCTTTCCACTGAACCTTCACGGAAACAATGTTCTTTGACTTCAGTTTTCTAACCTGCCTGTCCAAAATAGCCACTGGCTCCTCGACATAAGATAGATCCTTGTCCAACTGGACTGAGTTGAAATCCAACACATGAGTCGGATCGTCGTGATACTTCCGAAGCATAGAAACATGAAATACTGGGTGGACCCATGCAAGCCTGGGAGGCAAGGCAAGCTCATAAGCAATCTCCCCAACATGTCGCAACACCTAAAATGGGCCGATAAATCGTAGGCTCAACATGCCCTTCTTCCCGAACCTCATAACACCCTTCATAGGCGAAATTCGGAGCAAGACCCACTCTCTAACCATGAATGCTACATTGCGAACCCTCCTGTCCACATAACTCTTCTGTCTGAACTGGGTTGTGCGAAGTCGATCCTGAATCACCTTCACCTTATCCAGGGCATCCTGGACCAAGTCTGTACCCAATAATCTGGCCTCGCCCGGCGCAAAACCAACCCATTGGAGACCGACACTGCCTACCATATAGAGCCTCATACAGTGCCATCTAAATGCTTGAGTGATAACTTTTATTGTAGGCAAACTCCGCAAGTGGCAAGAACTGGTCCCTAGCACCCCCAAAATCTATCATACATGCGTGGAGCATATCCTCCAGTATCTAAATAGTGCGCTCGGACTGTACGTCCATCTAATGGTGAAATATTGTGCTCAACTCAACCCGAGTACCCAACTCCTGCTGTATAGCCCTCCAAAACTATGTTGTAAAGTGTGTACCCCGGTCAGAGATGATAAATACCGGTATGCCATGAAGCCTGAAGATCTTGCGGATGTAAATTCGAGCCAGCTGCTCGAAAGAATAAGTAGTCATCACAGGAATGAAATGAGCTGACTTGGTCAGCCTATCCACAATCACCCAAACTTCATCAAACCTCCGCTGAGTCCGTAGGAGTCCAACAATGAAATCCATAGTGATCCGCTACCATTTCCACTTCAGAATCTCTAACTTCTAAAGCAAGCCAGCCGACCGCTGATGCTCACTACGATCGCACCAAGGCTTTGTTATCTCTAATCCCACATTTAAACCATCTGTATCGATTTCTCAACTATGAGAGGAGTGGTGTTGTACAATAACTACCTAAATGTGTACTCTCTCTCGAGCAATATATACACTAAATAGGTCTAGTTAATTGAGAGCTCTTCAATTAACAACAATGAAAATATAGTTGAACAAGTAGAGTAAAATCAAAGGCAAATCTATATTAAATGCAGTAGAAAATCATCCTTCAATAGGTTCCATCAAACCTTAGATAAGAGAGTTTAGCTACTCATAATTACAACAACAATTAACATAATGTTCAAAGACATTAAACTACAAAGTAAAGAGATAAAGGAAGGGAAAACTCGTTTGATTCTTGCTCCACAATGCTTGACAGCCTTTTTCTTCTCCAAAATCATGTCCAACCCTAGAATAACTCGTTTGGGGAGTATTAATATCAATCCCCCGGTCTAAATCCGGGTTGGGGTCTTTTAACTCGCGACTTTTAATTACCGTGCTATAGACCTTGCGAAGCCTAGTCTGTAGCGCGGTCAACCTGTCTATAGACCTCATGAAGCCTGGTCTATAGCGCGGTCGACCTAGCTATAGACCTCGCGAAGCCTGGTCTATAGCGCGGTCAACCTGGCTATAGACCTCACAAAGCCTGGTCTATAGCGCAGTCAACTTGGCTATAGATCTCGCGAAGCCTGGTCTATAGCACGGTTTCGGTACTTGATGCTTTTGCGCTCTTTTCTTGCATTTTTATCCTCTTTTTGTGCAACTTTTATTTGACGATATCTTCTGATGTTCCTACACATTAAACAATACCATTTAGCTCAAATGTCGCACAATAACTCACTAAACCAACAAAATATAGGGTGAGTAATATGCTAGAAGTATAGCATTTTTGGCCTAACATTACTATGCTTGGTTTGATTAATGTTTACCATGATACATAGTCAACCTACATTGGGTTTGATCGAATTATTTTTAAAATTAAAAAAAATGGAATGAGTTTGTGGGACGTGAGAAATGAGAGGAAAGAAAAGAGTGATAATCAGAAAGACAAAAGAGGAAAGAAAATGAGTAAATCGAGGAGCTTTAAAGAGAAAATAAAAGAGGAAGGTTGGAACGAGCAAATTAGGGTGATACCGTATGACCTTATGACCCTCAACATCATTCTAGAACCGTTAATTGTTGATAGGTGCATTGCACGTAATGTGATATTATTATTTGATAAATGCCCTAACGTTAACATGTTGGCTTTGTTTTGCTCCGCTCTGTTATTTTCATAATTATTATTTAGGAAGATGGTTAGTTTGTGGCATTCTATCGAGTCATCCATACAACACCAGGTCAAAGAGCAAGGCAGCCATAGCTAGTAAGGAATTGGACACTGGTGTTGTTGATCCATCAAAGAAGATTGTGGAATCGAAATCAGAGTTGAAAAAAGAGGTCCAAAGGTTGAAACCACAGATGGCAGAGATGCCCCAAACTTGGATCAGTGGGCATCCTCTACCCTCATTCCCCACTACCTACACAGAAAACCCTGCCACCATCCCACCACTATCACAAGCACAGATTCCCACTATTGTTGATCTTTCCCCACAACACGCACCAGGCTTTACCCTTTAACACAACTACCCCGGTATCTCGTCCTAACCTTTTCATGCTCCACCTGCCAAAACTACCTCATATCCCGCTCCATTAAATGCTCCAATTTTTATAGCTCCTCCACAAGCGACCATCCCTCGATCTTCTAGTGAATGCGTGTTCAAAGTCCCTGATGCCCAATATTATGCCCCAGAACCAACTTTCAAGGTCCTGGGCGCCTATTGCTATACCCCTCACTTTGAGCCTCCCGTAGAAAACGAAAAGCCCGCTACGAATATGGAGCAAGATGAGATATCCAGGAAGGTGAAGAGTTTTGAGCAATCTTTAAGGAACATGCAAGGGATAGGAAGCCAAGTAAGTGTTTCTTACAAGGATATATGCTTGTTCCCTAATGTCCAGTTGCCCGTTGGGATATCGAAGTTTGATTTGTATGACAAACATGAAGATCCCGTAGTCCATTTGAGAGGTTATTGCAGTAAGATGAGAGGCGTTGGCGGAAAAGATGAGCTGTTGATGGCCTATTTCAGTCAAAGTTTGAGTGGAGCCGCCCTAGAATAGTACACCTGGTAAGATGCTAACAAGTGGTACACATGAGATGATATGGCTCAGGCCTTTGCTAGGCATTTTCAGTACAATATAGACATTGTCCCGGATCGCTTGTCCCTGAACAAGATAGAAGAATCCTAATAAAAGCTTTAGGGAGTACGGGCTCATATGGAGAGAACAAGCTGCCTGGGTCAATCCTCCGATGGAAGAAGACGAGATGGTTAAGTATTTTCTCCAAGTACAAAGCCTACTTACTTTGGCCGCTTGATCTCGGCCATGGGTAAGCCTTTTAACGATGTGGTAAAGAAGGGAGAAATGGTAGAAGAGGGACTCAAGTCAAGTTAGATCATAAGCTACTCCTCTATAAAAGCAACCACGCAGGCAATCCAGAATGGCACAGGAATTTTGTTAGGCAAGAATAAGAAGGATGATGTTGCTATGGTTGTCTCTGGACCATGGCGTGGTCCAAGGTGTCCGCATCACCAGTACGCTCAGCCTTGACCCTAACCCCAAGCCTATGCCCAAGCTCCATATAGTCCACCCCAGCATTATTTCCCCCACAAGATACTCAATGCTCAGTCAGACCACCCTAATACCATGTTCACCACGCACAATCATATGCTCAATCCCCATCTTACCCGCAATGGTGTGTTTCAGCTCCACAAAACCCTTATCCACCCATACAACCCTACAGAAACCCTACTAGTATGAACTTTTGACTAAGGCCAGAGTATAAGAGAGAAAGTCAGTAGCGAAAATAAACGAGTCCTTCCAGCTTATTCAAAGGTTGAGTCAATTGGACGTGCTGAGGTCGATTGAGGCAAAGATACTGAATCTACCCCCAAATAACCTTGATTATTCTTTGAGGTACGCATATTGTTTTGATGCCCCGGGGTATGACATAGAAAAGTGTTGGAATTTGAAAAGAGCAATCCAAGAGCTTATTGATACATATCAAATTGTAGTACAGATCCCGGATACGCCAAACATCAACCAAAATCCTTTGCCAGCCCATGCAGAGACACACATGATTGAAATAGTTCGTAAGGATGGGGGTTCGGGAATTCTTCCAAGCCCATCATGTTGATTCGTGCTAGTGAAGATAATTCAGTTAAGGCTCTAGACTTTACAAAGGCAATGCCCTTGACCGATGAAGGGGTGAAAGAGAAGCTAAGTATGCTTAACGTGAAGCAACAAGTGTTGGTTGTGAAAGGACCTTCCAAGGATGTTGGGCTAAGTCAAGAAAAGCCGAAAGTGGTTGTGCCTGGGATCAATAACAAGCCTGATATAGTCATGAAAGGGGATCCCATTACCCTTGTTGTTATTAAGACAGTGACTCAATGGTTAATGGTTGATACAAAGACTGTCTTGTGAAACTACAAACGAGTAATAGTGACATATAAAGGGAATGAGTGGAGGAAGAAGTCAATAAGACTGAAGGACTGACTAGTTCTGGGAGGTGTTTCACCCTAGAAGAATTGAGGAAGGCAAAGCCGTTCAAGGATATCCAAATGCTAGTAAAGAAACCGGTCACCAAAGAACAGACTAAAGAGTTCCTGAAAAGGATGAAAGTTCAAGACTATTCCATTGTGGAGCAATTAAGGAAAACACTGGCTCGGATCTCTTTGTTGTCTTTACTAATACATTTAGATGAACACCACAATGCCCTGTTGAAGATTTTGAATGAGGCACATGTTCCTGATAAGATCACATTGAATCACTTGGAAAAGATTGCTAGTAAGATCTTCGAAGCAAATAGGATCACTTTCTTGGATCATGAACTGCCTATGAAGGGTACAGAACACAATGGAGCTCTTTATCTCACGGTAAAGTGCGAGGATTCAGTTGTCACAAGGATACTGGTTGATAATGACTCTAGTACGAATATTTGCCCTTTGTCTACTTCGCAAAAGTTGAAGATTGGCACCGAAATAATCCATATGAATAATGTATGTGTTTGGGGCTTTGATGGGGGAGGAAAAGATTCTGTAGGTGATATAATGCTCAAATTGTTGATAGGGCCAGTTGATGTCACTATGGAATTTCAAGTGATGGTGTATCCTACAATTTGTTATTAGGTAGGCCCTGGATACATGNTCACTATGGAATTTCAAGTGATGTTGTCTCCTACAATTTGTTATTAGGTAGGCCCTAGATACATACATATAAGGCAGTCCCATCTTCTCTGAATCAAATGGTAAAATTTGAGTGGGACAGGCATGAAATAGTTGTGCACGGTTGTGAGGACATATTTGCTTATAATGACCCGTCTGTTCCATTTATTGAAACTGAAGATGATAAAGGACCTTAGGTCTACAAAACTTTTGAAACAATGTTTGGTGAGAAGATAAATGAAGGAGAATGAATTCTAGGGCCGAGGCTATCTTCCACGTCTATCATGGTAGCAAATTAGATGTTGAAGAATGGTTTTGTGTCGGGTAAAGGTCTGGGTTCATGTCTACAGGGTATTGTGCATCCAGTGTGCCCACGTGAAAACTTTGGTACATTTGGTTTGGGAATCATGTCTACAGAGAAGGATGTAAAAAGGGCTAAAAGTAGAAAGAGAAAGTATGGTCGCTCCCCAAGCTTGTTCCACACATCTCCAAGTCTTTTGTCAAGACAGGGGTTGCAAAACGTCCAATATCATCAGTCCCAAAACTTGAATTTGATGTTGATGAAGAGTTGATCAAGAGGTTCCAGAATTTCATTGTTGAGGTTGATATGGTGCAAATTGGGAAAGGTTCTAGTAACATAGATGTGCAGCTCGTTGGGCCAGGGTTGTAATCCAGACTATTACTTTTGCTTGTTTTAATGCTCAAACCCCTCTATCCTTTTATTTCAATGAAATGCAGTTATTCGTTTTCCGTTATTCCTAATGGTGTTTTATTTTGTTTTTCTTTTGTATAGTTCCTTTTATGCTGGTTTTAATGACATGACATGCATGAGAAATTTTCAGCCAAATCTTAAAGGCAGTCTAATCTTGAAATAATGAGCCAAGAAGTAGAATATGATGAAGAGGCAGTATTTGAGGAAATAATTAAAGAGCTAAAATATTTTGAAGAGAAACCAAATCCTAATTTGAATGAAACTGAAGCAATAAATTTAGGAGATCCGGACAATGTTAGGGAGACTAAGATAAGTGTGCATCTTGAATCTGGAGTCAAGGAAGAAATAATCAAAATAATGTTTGAGTACAAAGATGTCTTTGCATGGTCGTATGATAATATGCCGAGCTTAAGTACTAATTTGGTAGTTCATAAATTGCCAATTGATCCTACAATCCCTCATGTCAAGCAGAAGTTATGAAAGTTTAAGATTGACATGAGTGTGAAGATTAAAGAAGAAATCACAAAGCAACTTGGGGCAAAGGTCATTCAGGTCACTCAATATCATACTTGGTTAGTTAATGTTGTGCCAGTACCAAAGAAGGATGGAAAGACCAGGGTATGTGTTGATTATCGTGATCTTAACAATGAAGCCCAAAGGATGATTTGTAATTGTCGAACATCCGTATTGTGATCAATAATTGTGCCAAGCATGAAATTGGGTCTTTTTTGATTGCTACGTGGGATATCACCAGATCCTAATGGTTGAGGAAGATGTAGAAAAGACAGTTTTCATCACACCATGGGGAACATATTGCTATCGGGTAATGCCATTTGGTTTGAAGAATGTTGGGGCAACTTATATAAGGGCGATGATTACCATATTTCATGACGTGATACATAAGGAGATTGAGGTTTATGTAGATGATATGATCATAAAGTCAAAGAAGAAGTCTTGCCACCACTAACAACAACAACAACTTAGTGGAATCTCACAAGTGGGGTCTGGGGAGGGTAGTGTGTATGCAGACCTTACCCCTACTCCGGAGGAGTAGAGAGCCTGGTTCCGATAGAGCCTCGGTTCAAGAAGATGAAAAGAGACAAACTTTGACCATGTCAAGGATTTGAGAAAGTTTTTTGAAAGGCTCACAGGTATAACCTCAAGCTTAATCCATCAAAATATGCTTTTGGTGTCCCTTCCGAGAAGCTTTTAGGATTCGTGGTTAGTCGACACGCTATCGAGTTAGATCCATCAAAGATCAAGGCTATCCAAGAATTACCACCGCCAAAGAATAAAACTTAGATGATGAGTTTGCTTGGAAGATAGAACTATATTAGTAAGTTTATTACTCAACTCACGACAACCTGTGAGCCCATTTTTTAAGTTTTTGAAGAAGAATATTACGGTCAAGTGGACCGATGAGTGTTAATAAGCATTTGAGAAGTTCAACAAGTACCTGTCAAATCCACTAGTGTTGGTCCCACATGAGCCTGGAAGAACTTTAATCCTCTATATGACAGTCCTGGATAATTCTTTTGGCTGTATAATGGGTCAACACGAAATCACGGGCAAGAAAGAGCAAGCAATCTATTATCTCAATAAGAAGTTCACTCCTCATGTGGTTAAGTATACTCTTCTTGAAAGGACATGTTGTGCCCTGACTTGGGTGGAACAAAAGTTAAAGCATTACATTTCGTCCTACACTACTTACCTCATTTCTCGCATGAATCCTCTAAAGTATATCTTTCAAAAGCCTATGACCACATGCAGACTTGCAAAGTGGAAAATTTTACTCACATAGTTTGACATTATCTATGTGACTCAGACTGCGATGAAAGCCCAAGTCTTGGCCGACCACTTGGCCGAGAATCCGGTGGATGAAGAATATGAGACATTGAAGACTTATTTTCTTGATTAAGAAGTGTTATATATTGATGAGGTTGATCTTAATGAAAGGCCAAGTTGGAAACTCTTTTTTGATAGAGTCACTAACATGAAAGGTGTTGGGATAGGGGAAATACTTATTTTTGAAATAGGGCAACACCACCCTGTAACAGCCTAAATTTGATTTTATTGCACCAATAACATGTCCGCGTACGAAGCATGCATTATGGGTTTGAGGTTAGTTGTAGACACGGGAGTCTAGGAAATACTGGTTCTGAGAGATTCAAATTTGTTGGTTCACCGGATTCAGTGAAAATGGGAAACTCAGGATATGAAGCTCATACCGTATCGACAGTGTCTACATGATCTTTGTCAACGATTCAGGTCAGTAGAATTCAGAAATATTCCCAGGATTCATAATGAGATTTCTGATGCCTTGGCTACTCTGGCGTCAATGCTACACTATCCAGATAAGACTTACATCGACCATTTGCATATCCAAGTTCTTGATCAGCATGCTTATTGTAAAGTGATTGAAGAAGAACTTGATGGCAACCCTTGGTTCCATGATATTAAGGAATACATCAAGTCCGACATATAACCAGTACGTGACATAGGTGATCAAAAGAGAACCATTCGGTGTCGGCTAGTGGATTTTTCATAAGAGGAGGAATCTTGTACAAGAGAACTCCAGACCTGGGGTGACTGAGGTGCGTGGATGCTAAAGAGGCTTCAACTATCATGTTTTCAGTACACTCCAGAGTTTTTGGGCCACATATGAACAGGTATGTCTTGGGGAAGAAGATACTTCGAGCAGGTTATTTTTGGTTCACCATGGAACGAGATTGCATCAGGTTTGTTCGCAAGTGTCATCACTGCCAAGTGCACAGTGATTTGATTCATTCTTCATCATCTGAGTTGCAGTCATTGTATGCACCTTAGCACTTTGTTGCTTGGGGCATGGATGTTATTGGACCAATTAAGCCGACAGCATCGAATAGGCATAGGTTTATTCTGGTGGCCATTAATTACTTCACCAAATGGGTGGAAGCAATGACTTTCAAGTCCGTGACCAAGAAGGCATTGGTAGATTTCCTTCATTCAAATATCATTTGCAGGTTCGTGATTCCAAAGGTAATCATCATAGATAATTTTGTTAATCTCAACAGCCATCTAATGAAAGAGGTATGCCAACAGTCAAGCTTATGAATCAAACTCCACTCTGTATCGCCCCAAGGCAAATGGAGCTGATGAAGCTGATAACAAGAACATAAAGAATATACTTCGTAAAATGGTGCAAGGTTTTAGGAAGCGGCATGAAAAGTTCGCCTTTTGTTTTGCTAGGCTATCGCACTACCGTTCTCACTTCGGTAGGTGCAACTCCTTATTTGTTGGTATATGGAACTGGAACAGTTATACCTACGGAGGTTGATATTCCTCCCTTCGGATCATTGCGGAAGCTGAAATTGATGATGATGAGTGTGTAAAACCCGACTAGAGCAGTTTGAGTCTGATTGATGAGAAAAGATTGATAGCAGTATGTCATGCTCAATTGTATCAGAAGAGAATGGCAAGAGCATACAACAAGAAGATGTGTCCCCGAAAATTTGAAGTGGGCCAGTTAGCATTGAAACACATCCTTCCACATCAAGTTGAAGATAAAGGCAAGTTTTTCCCAAACTGGCAGGGGCCATTCGTTGTGACAAGAGTGTTGCCCAATTGTGTTTTGTATTTAACAGACATAGAAGGCAAAGCGTTGGATAAGGCTATCAATTCTTATGCAGTCAAGAGATATTATGTATGATTTCTTTGCTTATCTTCAATTGCACATTTTCTACTTGGCATGTTCAAAGTTGGAATGACGAAGACAGTTTATTCTACTAACCAAATACTTTTATCCTATGCTACCCCTTTTGGGACTTAATTTATTTTTTTCATACCCCTCTTTTGGAATCAGAAATAGAGTTAAAAAAAGAAGAAAAAAAGTAGAAAAAGAGAGAGAAAGAACAAAGCAAAAGAAGAATAAATAAAAAAAGAGGAAAAGAAAAAAATAATAAAAATAAAAATAACAACAACAAAACAAAATGACTTGTAGTTGGAACTACGTTCGACCTAATTTCTTTTAAGGATATGTAGGCAGCCTTACTCTCAGGTTCGGTCCTATCAAAATAAAAATCCAAAATTTTCCAGACTCAAAACAACGGGGGCAGAAGTTTTAGTTTTGTTATAAGAGTTGATTCCAAAAGTTGTAATTTTAAACTCATTCATCTTAAATTATTTTGAGCATTCATGCCATGCTTTCTTTCTAACCTTGACCAACGGCCTACCTTACGGTCCAAAGAAAGACCTTTCGATCAATCTTTGAGGATGCCAAGTCAAGCATGAGATAGATGTGTGATTTTCTTATATCATGGGTAATACTTTGTTCATGGGCACAAGGAAAAATGAGTAAAATAAGAGAGTTTTATTGATGAAAATCCTCACGGGCACCGTAAGACGATAATGAGTTGAGAAAAAAATTAAACTGAGAGAGCCTTATTGGCGAAAACCCTCGCGGGCACCATAAGGCAATGGTGAGGGAGAGATAAATAAACAAGAGAGACTTGTTAGGGAAAAACCTTTGGGGCACTACAAGTCGAATGAGGATTGTGAGTTGTACAATAAAATTAAATCATTGAAGGTCGGTTTCAAAGTATGAAGGCATGCTATGAACTGAAGTTTAGAGTAGTTTGGAGGATCAGGCTGTTCAATCCAAAATGCATGTCATGATCATTGGAGCCAGATTCTTCACTCAGATAAGTCACTTTTCCTCTCTTCTCCAAATAGACATCTTTGTTTAGACCTGTTCTTTTTATTCCTTCTGCTAAAAAATCACTTCCCTTTGTTCTTTTGGTTCTGTTTCTTTGTCTCTTTCAAGTTAGTTTTTGTTAAAACAAGCAACAAAGGACTTCAAACTCTACTACCACCTTTTGATTGCACAAAGCAAAGTTCAGTCAAGCACATCATAAGTGACATATTTCAAAAGGAGCAGTGTGGTAGTAAGTCGAGTTCGGAGGATCAAACAACTCAGATTCAGGGAAATATGAAGGTTCAACAATTATCAAATTTAAAGCATAATGCCATAAGTAAATGATAAAAGCCTTCAGTCATTCAAATGTTTTTACAGTCGAAGTAGCCAATCAAAATAAAGCATGACAGTTGTAGAAGCACACACTTTCAGCAACAATGCCACAAACTATCACCATATTTTCACACTCACAAAATTTTCTTTGATTGAAATAGGGGCAAGGAATTTTGTTCGTTTTGCAGGTATCTTCCATGAGGAAAGCAATGTTTAAGGTGAGTTTTTTTTTCGATTCTTCAGGACCCTCCTGAATAATGGGATTTAGGCTTGAGTTTTTACATATAGAAAATGGATTTTAACTTTCAAGTTTTCAGAACCCTCATGGATAATGGAATTTAATTTTGACGATTTTACTCTTAAAACAGGAATTTTAATATTTAAAATGCTCAGGACCTTCCTGGATAATGGGATTTAGTTTTAAAGTTTTTTCTCAAAAAAATAAATTTTATCTAAAAAATTATCAGGACCCTCCTGGATAATGGGATTTTGTTTTGAGCTTTTGATCTTAGAAAATGAGATAAATTTTTTAAAGTCCTCAGGACCCTCCTCGATAATGAAATTTAATTTATTAAGTTTGCAGGACCCTCCTGAATAATGGGATTTAACTAACACTCACAGATGTTCCTGGTACAAACTAGGGTAAAACGTTTTCTTTGTTTTGTCTGTTTTGTTGTGATTGCAGTAACCCACCTGGAGAACGAACGTATTCATTTCATAGTTGATTTCAAGTTTCAGTTTTAGTAGCAGGCGCCCATCTGGAGAATGAGGGTATACATTTTAGAGTTAATTTCAAGTATTAAGTCAGTAGCAGACACCCACCTAAAGAACAAGGGTATTTATTTCAGAATTTATTTCAAGTTCAAGTTAGTAGCATGCGCCCACCTGGAGAACGAAGGTATTACGTCAAAAGGAATTCAAGTTCAGATCAGAACGTCAGAAGTGTCGAGCCCGCCTGAAAAATAGGGTCAACTCAAGTTAGAAGAAGCAGAAGTTAGCCTTGAAATTGCGAGTCAACGGTTCGAGATACACAATAAGACCTTATGAAGATTCATGTCACGACCCAAACATCCTTCCGAACCACGTCGTGACGGCGCCTATTCTCTACGACTAGATAAGCCTAACAATTCACAGAAAATACCAATATCAAAAGAAAACAAGTGTGACTTCTAACTGCAATAGATACTGAATAAATGAAAAGAACGATACCGCTCGGCATGTACAATAACCAAACTCTACTTGCACAGCCTTCCCAAAACCCGGAATGTCATGAGTCACAAGATATAAAAGTAAATACCATCTCTATACACCGAAGTCTAGCAAAAAAAACAAATACAGAAGAAGTGTTTGACAAGGGAAGAATAGAAGGGGACTCCGAGGTCTGCGAATACGACAATATACCTTAAAGTCTCCAATAGCTGCCTCGAACTCACGGATACTGCGGCTGATAACGAGCACCTGAATCTGCACAAAAACATGT
>AWOL01S0361013.1:0-13286 GCA_000715115.1 Nicotiana otophora | reverse complement strand
TATACACCTTGTTAGGCGGTTGGTGGAACAATACAGAGATAGGAAGAAGGACCTGCACATGGTTTTTATTGACCTAGAGAAAGCATATGACAAGGTTCCTAGAGAAGTTCTCTGGAGATGCTTGGAAGCAAAATGTGTGTCGGTTCCTTACATTATGGCGATTAAGGACATGTATGATGGGGCTAAGCACGGGTAAGGACAGTAGGAGGAGACTCTGAGCATTTTCCGATTATTATGGGGCTACATCAAGGCTCTGACCGTTCCTATTCGCTCTTGTGTTGGACGCGTTAACACACCATATTCAAGGGGAGGTGCCATGGTGCATGCTATTCGCCGATGACATAGTTTTGATTGATGAAACGCGAGCCGGTGTTAACGAGAGGCTGGAGGTTTGGAGACATGCTCTTAAGTCTAAGGGTTTCAAGCTGAGCAGGACGAATACGGAATACCTGGAGTGTAAGTTCGGCGTTGAGCCGGGGGAAGTGGGCGTGGATGTGAGGCTTGACTCACAGGTCATCCCAAGTAGAGACAACTTCAAGTACCTTGGGTCGGTTATCCAGGGGGGAGAGGAGATCGACAAGGATGTCACACACCGTATTGGGGTAGGATGGATGAAGTGGAGGTTAGCATTTGGAGTCTTGTGTGACAAGAAAGTGCCACCGATACTCAAAGGTAAGTTCTATAAAGCGGTGGTTAGACGGCCATGATGTACGGGACTGAGTGTTGGACTGTTAAGAACTCACATATCCAGAAGATGAGAGTAGCAAAAATGATGATGTTGAGGTGGATGTGCGGGCACACTAGGATGGATAAAATCAGGAATGTTGATATTCGGGAAAAGGTGCGCGTGGCTCCCATTGATGACAAGATGCGGGAAGCGAAACTCAGATGGTTCGGGCATGTACAGAGGAGGAGCTCAGATGTCCCGGTAAGGAGGTGTGAGCGGTTGGTTGTGGAAGGCACGAGAAGAGGTAGAGGGCGGCCGAAAAAATATTGGGGAGAGTCGATCATGCAGGACATAGCGAGGCTTCAGATTTTCGAGGACATGGCACTTGATAGGAAGATGTGGAGGTCAAGTATTAGGGTTGTAGGTTAGGAGGTAGTTGAGTCTTGCCTTATTTCGTACCGTTGCGAGACTAGTCTGATAGGGTTTTTGTCTAAACTAGCTAGTGGCAATGTCGTGTCTTACTATTTTGCGTTTCAGTGTCGGACCTATTTACTAGCTATCGGTTTTGTTTTTGCTTTTTCGTTTTTGCTTTGCATCTTTCTTCTGGATTTCATGTTGTTCCTATTTTTCCTATGATTTCTGTGGTGATACTGATATTGTCTTATTTTGTCTTTTTGTCCTCTTGAGCCGAGGGTCTTTCGGAAACAACCTCTCTACCTCTTCGGGGTAGGGGTAAGGTCCGCGTACACAATACCCTCCCCAGACCCCACTAGTGGGATTTCACTGGGTTGTTGTTGTTGTTGTTGTAGGGTCTGGGAATGCCCAAAGCTTCTCTACATCAAACACCCTTAAACATAATTGAAGAAATAGATTTTCTAGCCTACCTTCCAGGCAGAAACCTCGCAATTTCTGCCCACTTGTTCCCGTATATTTGGTGATAGTGGCATAGGACTGATTCTTCCTGTTCCGTCCAAGCATCTCTTTTTATTGTTGGGTCAAGATGGTTGTGCCACCTGTGACATCCAATGATACTATCAACATAAGTGTACACAGCAGATTGCAACAAGTATAAAAAATTGAAATCAATGTCATGTTTCTTTTTCAATTAGAACAGAACATGGAGCGGCAAGTCTCCTTTAACTGCAAAATTCAACAAAGCATTCACCAGTAAATCAAAGTAATCAAATATTTAGCTGCTCCCGGTTGTCATGCTTTTTCTTATTCACTTAAAAATATATAAAACTCCGCCTATGCACAAAAATAGCAGGTCTGAATCCAGATAAAGGAGGCTTGTGCCTCAAATTATATTACGGATTTTTCATATAGCCAATCCCAACTAGTATGGAATTGAGGCATAGTTGATTGATTGACTGTTTTGAAAAGACACAATACAACATCAAAAAATAGCTAACAGGAAGTAAACAAGACGTGCTTTCACAGGAAAGAAAACCCAACAGGGCTAAGTTAAAATAGGATAAAGATATGATATCTGCATGACACAAGAGAAAAATGAGTTTTCAAGGCCAGGAAAGAATTCTGTAAGTAGACAACAGATGTTCCAGGAAGTGTTTTGCAAGTAATGATTTTATGAGCATGTAAATTAACTGGAGGTATAAAAACATATAATTAACTGTTGCATAGCAACAGATTTAGGCAGAGTTGGAAACAGACCTTTCCCGACATTGCTTGCCAATGCGACCAGACATAGACTTAGCAATAAAAGACCACTTCTTACAGCCATATTTCTCAACTAACTCAACAATCAGGTCATCCTCCTGAAATTCCAGAAGGAACAAAACAACTGTCTTAATGATTATATTCTTGACATATAGAAATTGAACTCCAAGCAAACCAATGGTTGTAAAATCGATTGGCACCTCCTTTGACCAAGGACCCTTTACAAGTTCAGGATTCAGAACCTTCTGCCAGCGATGCAAGCACTGCACATCAGTCCTTCCATTCATGCACTCAGCTATAGAACAAAAGAGAACACAAATCACACAAAAAGTTCAGCAGATAAATTTTCCTCATAGATACAGCAGTATAAGTCACTCCATGACATAGCCAGGTATTCAAAAGATAGTAAACGTTCAATTGTACCGAAAAGGATTGAAAGAAAGGTAGATCATAGAGGCTTCCTAAAATTGCTTCCTTGCACCTACTGAGTAATAGTAGATAATGAACTGGTTTCATGTATGTAATTTTCATAGTGCAGGTAGTTCGTTAACTCAATTACCAGTGTCAACGTGTTTTGTTGTCACTTTCACGGTAAAAGGAGACAACTTAGGAGGCAGCAAATGCCTGCAAACAGAAGTGCTAGTGTTCTACAACAACAAACCCAGTGAAATCCCACAAAGTGGGGTCTGGGGTGCTAGTGTTCTAGGGCACTAAAAACCACTCATGCAGATATTTCCCCACGCAAGCCATTTCCCTATGCTTGCCCCAGATTACCATATCCTGGGGCAGGACACAGGCCATAAAGCGACTAGGAGCAAAAAGTAAAGGCCATTGTGGTTAACCTAGCTGAAAAGTATAGAGCATGACAGAATAAATGGTGTATTACCTATCTTTTTCCAGTTTTTCCCTTTGAACCTTTTCACCACTTCAGTCAACAGATTATCCTGTGAAAGGAATAAAGAAGTCAGAAATTTCTGGATCAAAAGAAACGAGCCTATGGAAATAGTAAAAATGAGCAAACAGAACTGGAATTCTGACTAACAAAGTTTTATATTAATCCTTTCACTTGCTCAATACATCCTAAGCAACCACATGCCTCAAAGAAACCAAAAGGAAAAAAGACATGACAACTCGTGTAGATAATTGTATAAGTACCTAACTATCATGGAGACACACTCACAAGGTTATAGAAATTCATCATACAAGTACACAGGAAGCTTTGGTAGAGAAGTAATGCACTTAAAATTTTAACGTATAAAGAGGGTAAACACGAGCTCCAGCGACTAGCCATTTACCTCTTCTTCCGTCCAGCCTGCCTGGGAAGAACGTTTAGTTGGACCAGAGCTCCTTCGATAACTAGAACTGAAATAGGATTTACAAAAATGAAGTGAAACAAAATTACATCAATCAACCACTTACTTCAATGACCTTATTTGAGGCCCAACTTCATGATCGAAAGCAAATCAAAAATTTTCGGCTTACCCAGGTTCGGAGGAGTATCTCGGAGTGCTAGCCTCGTAACTGCTATCAGAGAAAGATGAACAAGAAGCAAATCCACCAAAGTCCAGAGTATGAGATTCCTCCTTAACTTGTATCATTATCTTGCAGCCAAAAGATATCCTCAAACTGCAAAAGAAAAATTACAAGCAATAAGAACAATTAAATATTAGTTACACACTCAACTTCCATAGGAACAATTTCCGAGTGCATATGAAAAAAACAGCAGCCATGCCCAAAGCCAAATAAGGGTTGGCGATAGGAATCTATCTATTCCATTCTACATACTCTGTAGGCACACCTACATTGGGCCCAACAATTCAGTATAATGTTACACTATCTTTATACTAGCCGTCAACCAAAAGGACCCTCTTCTTTTATCTAGACTTGGGAGTGGCAAGAGCTACTAATTACACACGAAAAAAAAAGAGAAACTTCTTTTTCAATCAGAATACGAATTTGTGTGCTCCTCAAGAACTAATCAATCAATTGTGTGCTCCTCAAGAACTAATCAATCAATCAACTACGCCTTGATCCCAAACTAGTAAAGATCCGCTATGCATATCGCTTGTATCCTCTCCAAATCAATTTGTGCATAACATTTTCGTGTAGTGGCCATACTAATCGTCTCCCTACCGATTCAATTTCATTAGTTTCCCTAAAGGTCCTCCTCTACAACTAATAAAATGCACAAAAAATCATTTTTTTTCATTTTTAATTACAAAAACAAAATTCAAATCAACAAAGATCAAAACTTTGCACTAGCATTTTATCAGCAACGGAACATGATCAAAAAGTTTACAACAAAGAGAATTATCACCTTAAAAAACAGCAAGAATCAGGAAAAAATAAAAACAAAAAACTTGAAAACATAACAGAAATGAATAAGATATGGAGAAAAATGCAGAAAAACACTTGAATTGTTACGAAACCGTCAAATAAACAGGGGAGGGAGACAAGACAAAAACTATAGATACAGAAACATATACCTAAATGCAGAGAGAGAAGGATAAAGCGAAGTAGAATTGAATGAAACGGACCATTTTCAGTGAATTAGGGTTTAAGATTTAGATTTTTAGAGAGAGAAAGAGTAGCGGGAAACTGAAGAGATTCCGAGGAGTGAGTGAATAATATAAGTACTGGAGTACTTCGTAGTAGCAGTACAAATAATGGTTAAGTGGCGGATTTGTTGGGTTTGAATGTGAAAGTGTGTTTGAGAAGGAAGAGAGTGAAGAGACGTCACTCGCATTTGGTGTTTACAGTTTACACCGAAACTAAACAACTAATTTAAATAATATATTTATATTTAAATCTTTATTATCTTATTATAATGTTATTGTAGAGTATTATTTTGTTACTGCTTTTTCTTTTTTCTATGGAATTCCCTTTATTCTATTTCTTTTATTATGCTATGATTTGTTTTGTTTTTTTTGAATAGATGATCTATCGAAAATAACTTTTCTATATTAACAAAATAGAGATAAGATTTATATACATACTATTCACGTCAAATCCCGCTTACGAGATTATATTGGATTTANAGTGGCGGATTTGTTGGGTTTGAATGTGAAAGTGTGTTTGAGAAGGAAGAGAGTGAAGAGACGTTACTCGCATTTGGTGTTTACAGTTTACACCGAAACTAAACTACTAATTTAAATAATATATTTATATTTAAATCTTTATTATCTTATTATAATGTTATTGTGGAGTATTATTTTGTTACTGCTTTTTCTTTTTTCTATGGAATTCCCTTTATTCTATTTCTTTTATTATGCTATGATTATATTTTTTTTTGAATAGATGATCTATCGAAAATAACTTTTCTATATTAACAAAATAGAGATAAGATTTGTATACATACTATTCACGTCAAATTCCGCTTACGAGATTATATTGGATTTGNTCACGTCAAATCCCGCTTACGAGATTATATTGGATTTATTATTATTGTAATATAACTTAATGATAAGAATAAATATAAAAATATATATTATGTATTTATTGGTTAATATAACTATTTGAATGAGAATAATACTTACAAAACTTACATCGTATGATTAAGATAGTCTAGTTGACGAGTACGTTAAAAACTGCATTGTTATGCAAAACGAGAACTTATACGTTCCTCACTTCGTTGTAATTTATATGGCATATTTAACTTATTGCAAAATTTAAGTTTTTTTTTTTGGAATTTGTGATAATAGCAATGATGTTTGTGTGATCATGACATTAAGAATAAATGAGAGTTTTAAGTTAACTATTTAAAATATAAAAAACAAATAAAAAAATTAAACTAGTAAAAAAATAATGTTACATAAATTAAAAGCAAATGGAATGTAATTTTTTTTTTAATCTTTTATCTATCACTTTAGTCACAAAAATGAAAATATTTATCTCTTAGTAAACGTAGAAGGCATTACATTTTTTAAATTTATTCTTATTATTCCAAGAATTACTCATTCAATGAAGAGATAAAGATAATTTAGTCAAATATTCTTTATGATTAATATTATTAAATAGATCTTTTAATTTGTACATATTCAAAATCTAAACAGACAGGTAAAAATGATCGGAGAGAATAGTGATTACAATGAATAATTTTTTTAATAATATATATTAGAAATTCGTATAATTACTAGCACGTGCATCACTTCCTTTTTATACAATCACGTCAAAACAAAGGAAAATTTCTTGTAATATGTTAATGGATGACAGGATTGTCGTCCCTTTTTTTCTTTCTTTTAGGTAACAAACTGAGTACTCGTCCAAGCAATAAACAGGGAAAAAATTTGAGTAATTTAACACAAATCTAGAATTACTGATTGAGTTGCTATATTTCACTCATTGTCAACCTACGTCAACACTATTTTAAAGTAGCTTTATTAATTTAGTTATTATTTCACATTGTCGGTCAAACTAGCGTGACGCTTTACTTTTAAGTTTCAAACATACATCTATAAATTATCGTACACATAAAAATAAGAAAGAAAAAAATATTTTTTAAACAGATATATGTCACATCTCCTTTTTTCCGAGGGATATGAGATAAGAAAGTTTTTTCAATCTAAGTGACATTGTTCGAAATGAAATTATTTTATTTAATTCAGAGTCGTCACTTGGAATCATTGTTATGGTGTCCCAAGTCACCGATTTATTTTAAAATCCCAAATCAAGGAAATTGACTTTTATTTATGGTCCGCGAACGCAGAAGATCAGGTAAAGAATTCTGTTAACACGAGAGAAGGTGTGAGGCACTCCCGAGTTCCGTGGTTTTAGCACGGTCGCTTAACAATTAATACTTGGCCTAAGTATCTGACTTATTACATGTTTTAAACCTATTGTGCATTTTAACTTTTGACCACTTTAATTATTTGTTTAACCGCTTTTAATATTTATGAAATTTATTTGAACAAAGCTACAATATCGTACACTTGTCGTTTTGGTACACATTGCAAACCGCGCCAGGTGAAACGCACCCGTGATTTATAACATGATTGTTTATATTATTATTTGAAGTTATGGTCAAGTCGCGTGAAATGCGCACTTGAATTGGGGTTTACGTATCATGACTACGCCATAAGGACCGTACCCATAGTCATGATGATTTATTATTAATCACGCCTAAAGCAAACTACGAGGTTCGGATATTATTTATTCTCCTAAGATTTGAGATTAGTGAGGCCATGAATTGTGAAATCAATTATGGAAAAGGATCAGCTTTTGCTCTTAATTATTATGGCCCAGATAACTTGATATTGATCATAGCGCAATTGGCTTTTTAAAGCCAATTAATGAGTATGCCCAGTTACTAGTCCATCAAGCTACTCCACTATCCATTAGTCAATTGCAGTAGTGCATGTTTCATTAAGCAAAGCCCAACCATCGGGCCCAATCATCTTTTTTTTTAAAGTCCAAACCTCATTTTTCAATTTCAACTAACATACATAAATTTTATCCCCAAAGTTCAAACATTCACTACGTACCCAAAAATCATATTTTCATTAATCTTCATATTAATCAAACACAAGAAAGTAACAAAATTTAACAAAGCTAATGAGACCTAACAATTAATACAGAAAAATATTTCAATCTTCATGAAGCTAAATAAGATCAAATTATATATTCAAGCATAATATCTTAACAAAACAATGATGGAGAAATAGACCTTTACAAGATTATTTTGAAGCTCGGATAATGGACAAGGATGCAAATGGAGCCTCGACCAAAATCGACAAACGAAGCTCGAACTCGACGACTCAACTTTCGAGCTGTTGTTTTCTGTACAAAAGGGGACTGTTTCGCTGGGTTTTCGGCTCATTTTTGTCGTGCTTTTTAGTTTGGTTTCCAGTTGATTTTGGAGTTGGAGTTTGGTGATAGATTGCTGGATTTTTCGAAAGAAAGCCGAAGAAAGAACGACACGAATAAAAATTCTCTTAGCGTAGAATAAGCAAAAACACTTCTCTCAATTCTCTCCTCCCTTATTTTCTCTCTTTCTTTTTTTTTCCTCACATTTCTCTTCTATTTATAGAAAAAATTCGGAATTTTTTCAGATTATTTTTTTTTATTTTTTAATTAAAAAAAATTCTCACTTCCCATTTTTCTTCTTTTTTTAAAAAACTAATTCCCCACGTTCCTTTACTTTAATTTTTAAATTTCTCACTTTTTTATTTTTATTATATTTAAATTCCCACCTTTTTTTACTTTTCTTTTTTTTATTTTTCACTTATTTTACTTTTCTTTTTTTTTTAATTTCCACTCTCTTTTACTTTTTTAAAAAAAATTCAGCTACCTTTATTTTTATTTTTTAATTTCAACTTTCTTTTACTTTTTATTTTTTTAAAATTTCTACATTCTTATACTTTTATTTTTTTAATTTTTCACTTTCTTTTACCTTTTTATTAAATATTTTCACCTACTTTTACTTTTACTTTTTAATTCTATATTTTTACTTTTCCTATTTAATACTAATAGTAATAATTGATCTTTTAAATTATTATTAATTTTTACCCTATATATAAAAGTGTAACAAAGCTAAAAAATATTTATTAAATTTCTGAAAATATTTACATAGTAACAGATGATAAAAATTTAAATATAATAAAAAATTAGATACTCACAATATATAAATAAGATTTTCGAAGAAAACAAAGAGATATCCAGAATCTCAAATGTTGAGAGCTAATCATACTATGTACAACACAAATAATAATTGATAAGCTACACATGTGTAGTACAACATATGAGGATAGTTTTTAAATAAACACAAGTACCATGTATATAAGCTCAACTTGTCCATAATAATTTGCATTTAATTTGGTATCATACACTTATTCACTCATTGTGCGTTATTCTTTTACCCATCTACGTGTAATTAATTTTATTCGACTGACAAGAAAAAGGAGAAATTTTACAACTTTCAAATTATCTTCTTTACTATTTCTTAAGTTATACAAATTCTCAACCTTTATTACAATGGCAAACAAAATCTCAACAGTACTTATCAAATAGCCGTCGAGCTTTCTTCTCTTTTTTATTTTTATTTTGAAAACTATGAGTGTTCAAACCGAACCAAAAAATCGCACCAAATCGAAAAGTGAAATCAAATCGATTAAAAAATTCGAATAGGTTTGGTTTGATTTGATTTGGTATTGCGTAATAAAATTCGAACCAAACCGACATATAAATATATAATTTTATGCATAAATTACTTAGAATGAAAATTTCAGTGCCCCAATAAAACCTTCTCTGATGGCTGCTTTCTCTCTCGATGTATGTTAGCCAAACCTGCGCCTACCATGGGTAAGCGAGCTCGCATCACGTCACATAAGGCATTAATGGTGAAGGAAGCGTTGACCTTGCAGAGTAACAACCAGCGAGGGCACAAATCACAACTAGAAATTGGAAAATCAGTGGGTTCCAGTTCAACTAACCCTAAAACCAATGAAACAGTAACGCAACAACAGGACATTGTGAAACTGGATCAAATTAAAGCTGCTCGTTTTTGGAATGAGGAAGTACTGGCCTTACCAAGTAGCAAGCAATCAGGATCAGCAAGTAGTGGGAAGAAATCATGGGCGGACAAGGTCGAAGAGGAACTAGAAGCACAACAAAAGCCAAATTCAGTGTGGGATAGCTTTGACATAGCTAAAATTGCAAACGCAAGTTACAAATTGGAATATGTTGCTCCTAAGAAACAAGGTGAGTAGTCAATTGGAGAAATTGACTTGGATGACATTAGTTCTGCGGTTATACAAGGATACATTCAGAGGTTATGGGGCAAGTATGGGATAGATAGGATTGCTATGCTAAAGAATGGAGTGATTGTAGTTAGATTTGAAACTGAGATAGGAAAACAGGAGGTGATCCAGGGTGGAATTTTCCATTTTGACAACAAACCTCTAATAGTCAAAGCATGGACACCAGATTTGGAATTCACTAGAGAGGAGTTGCGAACTATTCCAATATATCAATGTGTGCAAGGAAGTGGATTGATGGAAATGCCTACTCAAGGGAATAGATATACTTGGAATGACAAAAATGATGAGCAGGGGATCTTTTCCAAAATAGATTGGATTTTTATGAATGGTGAATGGATTGATAAAATGCCAACTTGTAATGCTAGATTCCTTTATGAGGGAATTGGTGATCACTGCCCGACTAAGGTATCCTTTACAGATAGAGGATATGAAAATAGAGGTTCATTTCACTTTAGTAACATTTGGGTACACCACCCTCAATTTAATGCAACAGTCAAAGGTGTGTGGGACATGAATATTGAAGGATATACAATATACAGAGTGGTGCAGAAACTAAAGCTATTGAAGAGAAGTTAAAGAGACTACAATCTCATACAATATACAGAGTGGTGCAGAAGCAGAAGAGGACAGGAGAACACTTAAGCAAGTTCAGGGACAATTGCAACAGAGCCCTATAAATGTAGCTCTGCAAAGTAGAGAAACTGAAGTCTATCAAAAATTCAGGAGATCTTCCTTCTTAGTAGAAGTATACCTACAACAGAAGAGTAAAGCCAATTGGATTAGATTAGGTGATGATAACACTTCTATTCAGTAATAAAACACAGGAAACTGAAGCAAACTATTACACAACTGAAGGATGCAGATGGCAATTGGAAGATAAACCCTGATATAATTGCAACCATGTTTGTAGATTTCTATGAGGATCTATTGGGGAAGTGTTCAAGTACAAGAACTAAAGCAGTGGAAGGTATACTGAAGAATGGTAAAATACTGTCAACAGAACAACAGATGGAACTAATGAAATCTTTTGGGGACAATGATGTAAAGGAAGCAATGTTTTACATTAGTAATAATAAAAGCCCTGGGCCTGATGGTTATGGCAGTAGGTTTTATAAAGCAACCTGGCAAGTGGTAGGGCAAGAAGTAACTGAGGCAGTGCTTGAATTTTTTCAGAATGGGAAGTTACTTAAGTAGATTAATACAACTAGTATTGCTCTTATACCTAAGGTGGATGTGCCAGAATATACTAGCCAATTCATACCAATATCCTGCTGTAATATCCTCTACAAATGTATATCTAAACTAATATGTGATAGGTTGAAAGTTGCTGTGAACTACTTGATAGCTGATAACCAATCAGCTTTTGTGCAAGGAAGATAAATGATGCACAATGTGTTGATTTGTTATGACCTGTTAAGACACTACAACAGGAGGACAAGTCCTAGATGTTTGATGAAAATTGATTTGAGGAAAGCTTATGATATGGTGAGTTGGGAATTTCTTGAGGAAGCTTTAATAGGCTTTGGATTTCTAGACATATTTGTTCAGTGGATCATGGTGTATGTTTCAACAACTAAATTCTCTATTAAGGTGAATAATATGGGGCATGGTTTCTTTACAAGAAAGAGGGGCCTGAGGCAAGGTAATCATATGTCACCTTTACTATTTGTTATAGTCATGGAATACTTATCTAGAGCATTGAAGACAATTAGCATGCTCCCTGACTTCAGATTCCACCCAATGTACAAAGGCTTGAGGCTTACTCACCTTATATTTGCCGATGATCTCATGCTATCCTGCAAGGGTAATGTAAGTTCAGTTAAGAGAGTAATTGAAGCTCTGCACCACTTTGATAAGGTCTTGGGTTTGACTGCTAATCTGGACAAATCCAGCATTTTTATAGCTGGGGTGGAGGAGAGCATAAAAGAAGAACTTTTAGCCATTGCAGGCTTTTCATTGGGGACGTTTCCTATTAGATATCTGGGGCTGCTATTATCCCCTAAGAAATGGAGTAAAATAGACTACCCAAATGTTAGTTGGCGAGATCACTCAAAGGATCACCGTTACATATGCTAAGCATTTCTCTTATGCTGGCAGGCTGTAGATTGTTAATACAATATTGTTCTCTATACACAGTTTCTAGGGGTCTGTTTTTATTTTGCCTCAAAGTGTCCTAAAGGAGGTAGACAAATTGTGTAGAAAATATCTATGGGGGAAAAGTGAAGATAAGAAGAAAGTGGCACTAGTTGCTTGAGAAAAAATGTGTTGCCCAAAGAAACTAGGAGGCTTAAACATTAAAGGAAGCAGGGATTGGAACATAGCTTCGGTGGGGAAGTTGATATGGCAACTGTTAATGTGCAAGGAGTCTCTATGGGTGAAATGGGATATATATGAAGTCTGAACCAAATATATGGAGTCACAAACCTCCCCTAGACTGTAGTTGGTACTGGAAGAAACTGAATTCGCTTAAGGAGGTAATGCAGGATTGGTATAATCAAGGTAGGTATAAGCTCACAAGTAACAGAGAGTACTCAATCACTCGGAGTTACCTTGCCCTAATTGGCCAATACAATAAGCTTGAGGTAGCTACACTGGTATGGACAGCCTTGGCCCAGCCAAAGCATAGATTCATTATGTGGCTAGCAGTCCAAGGAAGACTACTTACCAAAGAAAGGATGCTTAAACTCCACATTCAGCTGGAGGATTCCAGCTGCTATTTATGCAATGCTCAGGTGTTGGAAACCAATGCACACCTATTCAAGGAGTGTGATTGGAGTAAGTCAGTATGGCAGGTTGTGCTGCAATGGATAGGGATAACTGTACAAGTTGCTGATGCAAAGATCATGCTGGAATCTATAAAAAAGAAACACTAGAAGATGTTTAAGAAGGAACTGGTAGCAGCCATATGTGCAGCAGTGATCTATCATACTTGGAGAGTTAGGAATTGGAAGTTATTTCGTGAAGTAAATGTACATAGTAGTGAGGTGATAAGAATAATAAAAAAGGAGATTAAGGAAAGAGTAGAGATGCTAAGGGCATCAAAGAAAGCACAGAAATGTAGGAGGCTAGTGCAGGATATATAGTGTAATTAGAGGATTACTATGTTTTGTTGAGGCCTATAGTCCGCATTCAGAACTTAGGTGCTCTTTATTTTGTATTGGTTTTGGAGGTCAATGGTAATATTTACA
>AWOL01S0360960.1:0-11545 GCA_000715115.1 Nicotiana otophora | reverse complement strand
AGTACATGGGGTCGGTTGTACTGATACTACACTCTGCACTTCTTGTGCAGATTTCTGAGTTGGTCACATCGGCGTACCGTAGACTTGCTCAGATTTCAGCTACCAGAGGAGACTTGAGGTATAACTGCATGGCGTCCGCAGTTCTGAAATCTCCGTCTATTTTACTTTAGCTGTGTGTTTATTTTCAAACATCTTTATTTTATTCGGACCTTTATTTATATTTATTCTAGAAGCTCGTGCACTTGTGACACCAATTCTGGGATGGTATTTAGACACCGTTGTTTTATGGATTAATCATTATATTTCAGATTTTACTTCCACATTTATTTCTTTGTTATAAATAAATTTAAAAATTATTTAAAAATATATTATTCTAACGTTGGCTTGCCTAGCAAGTGAAATATTAGGCGCCATCACGATCCGAAGGTGGGAGATTCGGGTCGTGACAACATAACTTCAGCATGTTTGCCCTGAAGTCTTAGCAAATGAACTAAAAAGCTTCAGCTCGTTTATACTGAATTTTAGGAAAAAAATCATTACAAAACTATTGAATTTAGGACAAAACTTTAACATGTTTTGGTGTGAAATTTTAGCAAATGAACTAAATGACTTCAGCATGCATAAGCAAAAATTCATTAGAAATTAACATACTGCAGGACAAAAATTTCAGCATGTGTGTCCTGAAATTTTAGAAAATGAACTAAACAACTTCAGCTTATTTGGAACTAAAAAACTTTAGCATAATACAAAACTTCAGCATGTTTGTCATGAAGTTTTAGCAAATGAATTAAAAAGTTCCAGCTTGTTTATACTGAAGTTTGGGAAAAAGCTCATGACAAAACTATTGAATGCAGGACAAAACTTCAGCATGTTTTGGTATGAAATTTTAGCAAATGAACTAAATAACTTCAGTATGCATTAGCTAAAATTCTTTAGAAAATTATATAATGTAGGACAAAAGCTTAAGCATGTTTAGTGTGAAGTTTTAGCAAATAAACTAAAAAACTTTAGCATACTACAATACTTGAGCATGTTTTGGTATGAAATTTTAGAGAACTAAATAACTTTAGCATGCATTAGCACGAATTTTTAGCTTGAACGTGAAACAACTCCACGCTATATTAGCATGAATTGTTTAGCTTGTATTTGATTAAAACTTCATAATTCAACGTGAAATAACTTTATTCTATATCCCCTATGCAAAGTTTTTTAAAGATCTATAAGTGAAAACTTCATGTTTCATCCGCCAAAACAACTTCATGCAAGTGTGATTAAATGAGCATTAGTGAAAATATCTACCGGCGTTAATTGAATTCCGATTTTATTTTTTAAGTTTAAAACTTAAACAACATGATGAATTACGAAAATAATTGCACATCAATTAGTTTCAAAAAACTAATTCGACTTCTGAAAATGAATTGCAATACTTATAATATAATTTTGAATTCGAAATTTGAATTTGGTTCAACACTTTCTGTTTTTTTGATAAAGCTGCCGATAGGAGAGGAGATTTGAGGAGGGACAGAGTGATGGAGGAGAATGGTAACACGATTAATGCGTGATGCATCTTTTATATCTTTTGTCAGGGATATAATTGTCTTTTTATTGCGTATTTTTTATAAGCTGGCTATTAAATTAATAATTTTTAAAAATAGGATATAAGTTAAAAGGTGACATAAATATAGGCTACGACTACAAATGTCCGCAGGCACGAGACCCAAACATACAACAGGCACGAGACCCAAACATACAATTCCAATTATGTTTTCCTTTCCCGCTCTCTCAATCGCATTTCACAAACCCATTTCCCGCCAAATCCAAAACGTTTTACTACTTTTATCTAAACCCTAACAAATGGAAACCAAGTAAAAGTAACATCTAAATCAGAGGAAGGAAGAGAGCAACAAAACCTTGATCGACGATGAAGATCAGATCCATTAAGATGCGAGAAGCTCACAAGGGCAGCAATGGCGTTGGGTCGTTTTGCTCGGTTTTATGGGATCAGCAAGGCGAACACATTGTCACTGCGTCTTCGTCTGATTCTTCAATTTGCATTCAAGATGCTTTTTTGCCAGCTAACCCCCCTAAAATTGTTCGACATCATAGAGATGGCGTCACCGCTTTGGCTCTCAGCCCTAATTTCACCTGTCTTGCCTCCGGGTCTGTTGACCATTCCGTCAAACTCTACAAATTTCCTGGTATATCCTCGCTTTTCTCTCATCTCAAGTAGTTTGTGTCCACCGTCGAAATGGAAAGTAGAGTAATTTCAGTTAAGGGATAAGTAGTTTGTTTAATTCATTTAGTTTTCTGCTTCTCAGTTTCCTGTTGTAGGCAAAATGATTAATGAAGCTCTAAGTTGACCGAAAAATGAATCTATCTGAATTGTTTGTCAAGTTATAATGAACTACTTAGGCGTGCATAATATTTCTGTTAAATTTTGTAATTTTTAATGTTTTTTTTGTATCATATGTATACCTGAATTTTGTGTTGTTTTTTCATGATTTTATTTCCAGAAAATGAATGTTCTGGACAACTGGTCAATCGTAATATTTAACGTTAATTGTTTGAACAGCCAGAGTTCTGGGAGTTGGGGGGAGGTGTGCTGTTATCCGAACATCTCAAATATTGCATTATTTACCTTGGAAAATAGTATTTTTGTCCTGTTGCTATTCTACCAAAATATCGTCAATCTTGTCCCATATAAGTTGGTCCCTTCATAAGAATCCCTTGTGACCACTGGTTCATGAAACTGCTAACCATACAATAGTGTATACACAATTACTTGTGTTTCTCTCATAAGGATGGATTTTCTACTATAATTTAGTTAGGACACCCTTTCAGTTCACGACCTACATGAGACCACATTATTTGTTAGTGTCAACATCAAGCTGGACTAAGGTGTTAGTTTGAGAAGTTGAGCTGGTCCTTTGTTTTGTTTTCCAACATTTGCAGCTGCTAACTATGATGTGGAATTTTTAGATAGTATGATAAAAATAAAAAATAGAAGTGCAGGTAAGGTCTTCATTCATTTGGCAATAGGACATAGTTGGTAAATAGAGTTAGTGCCTATGCCGGTGGGAGATAGCTGGTACCCCGTGAATTTGTCAAGGTGCCCGCAAGCTGGCGCGGACACTACAGTTATTAAAAAAGAGGAGAAAGAGGAAGAAAAGAAAAAAGAAAATAGTAGAAATATACCTCAACCCTTTCATTTCTTCCTCATCATCTTAATCTTTTTTTGCCTTGTGAATTCTTTTCCTTGATTTGGTTCCTTTCATCCACTTGTCTGTGTCTAACAGCTCCAGGCATTGTCGCTAGCGAATTAACAGAACTGATCTGGAGATATAGTTCTTTAATGATGCCTTAACAATTACTAAATCCATTTCGTTTTATTTAATGATTTTTGGATTGCATGGAGTTTAAGACATTGGTTTGACTTATTTATTATACTAGTGATAGTGGAAAAAAATAATAACATAATGGTTGAAAAGTTATTTTGATAGGGGAAACATCACATCAGAGTTTAAAAGGTTGAATAATTAAGGAATTTGAATTCTTAAAAGTTGTAAAACTAGAATAAATATGGAACGGTGTCAAACATTTTGTCTCTAAATGGAAAGACTGCCATATAGATTGAAATGGAGGCATATACCAACTTGTCTTTTTATGCTAAATCTGGATTCTGGAATATCTGTTTGGTAGTCCAGCTGCTCATCAATTGCTGTTTACTGATTGCCATCTTGATTTGTTGGTTGTTTTGATTATTTGCATCAGGAGGGGAGTTTGAGACAAATATTACCAGATTTACCTTGCCTATACGGACACTTGCTTTCAACAGATCTGGAACAATGCTGGCAGCTGCTGGTGATGATGAAGGCATCAAACTTATAAATACCATTGATGGCTCGATCGCAAGAGTTCTTAAAGGACATAGAGGGTCCATCACTGGCATAGCTTTTGATCCCAAAAGTGAATACATGGCTTCAGTTGATTCAATAGGGACTGTCATGATCTGGGAACTCCAGTCAGGGAAAACAATTCACGTTTTAAAAGGAATAGCTCCTGTCATTGGGTCTGATTTTTCTTCTATGAACATAGTTAGCTGGAGTCCTGATGGGGAGCTATTAGCTGTTCCTAGCTTGAAAAATGACGTGGTGATGTATGACAGAGACACTGCAGAAAAACTGTTTTCACTTAGAGGTGATCATGTACAGCCCATTTGCTTTTTGTCGTGGTCACCAAATGGAAAGTATATGGCTACTTCTGGACTAGATAGACAAGTTTTGATATGGGATGTTGATAAGAAACAAGATATTGATCGGCAGAAATTTGATAATAGGGTAACTTGTATGGCGTGGAAACCAATTGGCAATGCATTGGCAGTAATTGACATCATGGGAAAGTATGGTGTCTGGGAATCAGCTGTACCTTCTTCAATGAGATCTCCGACGGAAAATGTTCCTGTTTTAGGTTCCAAAAATGGTCATGGTCTTCTTTTCTTTGATGAAGAGGAAGAAAACCCAAGTGCATCTGGCAGTTTAAGTGACCTTGGAGAAGATAGCCACGGTGAATCTGAACCATTTAGCAGAAAAAGATTACGCAAACAGCATAGTTATGATGATGATTGGGAAGAAGACGTTAAAGAAGAGTTTGAGTTGCTTCCAAAAGCTGAACCTCGTAAGAAGGCTCCTCACAGTCACAGGGATAGTTCAAATAATAAAAGAAATGAGCTCAAGAGTGTCCCAATTTCTGCAGGACAAAAAATGCAAGAAGCTTTTCAGCCAGGCACAACTCGGCAGCTGCCTGGCAAAAGACGCTTTCTATGTTACAGTATGCTTGGCAGTATAACCGTGATGGAGCATGATGGATACTCTCACATAGAGGTATTGCAGCTTGTTTGTTTTTGTATCTTTGTCTTTATATCTATTTGAAAACTTTTTATGTTATTTTTATTCTTACTATACAAAGTTGAACTTTGAACATGTTTCAACAATCATCTTTATTTCAAGTGATTGGCTTTTAATTGTTTCATGGCTAGAAACTGTGATCTTCAACTTGTCATCCAGAACTAACCAGGGAAAAAACAGCCTACCGATAATATAAGCCATGTTGAGAGGGCAATTCATCTCATGTTTACCATAGACCTACGTATGAATGAGTTATTCAACTAACATGATAACTTCAATGCAGATTGATTTTCATGACACAAGCAGTGGTCCCCGAGTCCCTGCAATGACTGATTATTTTGGTTTCACAATGGCTTCTTTAAATGAAAATGGAAGTGTATTTGCAAATCCATGCAAGGGTGAGAAGAATATGAGTACGCTCATGTATCGTCCTTTCAGTAGCTGGGCTAATAACAGTGAGGTTAGTGATTTAATCTTTGATTCCAACTAATCCGTACATCAAAATGTTTCAGAAGTCTGGTGTTATGAAACTTGTTACTTCTGACATGGCTAACTCTGATTTAATTATGCAACATCAGTGGTCAATGCGATTTGAAGAGGAAGAAGTAAGAGCAGTTGCACTAGGAGCTGGTTGGGTAGCTGCTGTTACAAGTTGTAATTTTCTTCGCATCTTCACTGAGGGTGGCCTGCAGGTATATATATTCAGATATTGTATGCTTAGGGTTTGTAAGTTGGTTCCGTTCGTTCCTTCAAAAATAATCTCCCTTAGTTTCAAATTGAATGTTTTTTTTCAGACTTCATGTAATTGTAAGAAAATAACATTCACTAGTAATAGTTAATGGAGGTCATTCCCTTGTAATAGTTGATGGAGGTGCAGTTTGAATTTGTGTTACTTATTGACAAGGGTCTCTAGTTAATGATGGACTGGTTATTGGTTTATTTTATACCTTTGATGTTTAAGATAGGTTGTGAAATTGGTCATTGTTTTAGCAGTATCCGAAATAGACCTATGACAATCAACTTGAGATAGATGGAGTATTTCAAATGTCGCAGTCAATCTTTTGATTATTCTGGAAATGATTCTGAGACAGTTCCTTTTCTTTTGTGGATTGAAATACAAGCGACACATTCTTTCCCTCGACGGACCAGTGGTTACTGCAGTAGGCTATAAGGATGAACTTGCAGTTGTCACACATGCATCTCCCCCTCTTACCTCTAACGAACAGGTACAGTTCATTGTTACATCATGTGGTTAAATTCTTTTATTTCACGTTTTGATGCATTGTAAATCCCTGTGAGCAGTTATCAGAATATGAAGAATTAATTTCAATAAGGCTATACAGTGGCTGCTTAATAAAAGGAGATATTAGGTCAATTTTGACAATATTTCACCGTAGATTACTTATCAAAAAGTTGTGTCACAGTAGATCTTTACAACTTATTATTTAAAATGTCCTTGTTCATGGTGTACACTGATCAGATTTCAATCTGTCTGAATGATCACTCAAAGCGCCACTGACCAATACTCCTTTCTTAAACAAAGAATTTAATAAATTCTAACCTTTGTCTAGGCTTATGCTTGTTACATGCATGTTAAGCTTGTCTTACCCTTCCATATGTTTTTGACTTGGTCTGAAGAAAATAAATTCATTTCAAATGAAATGGATGGAGCTCAGGACTAACAATTTAGGGCCTACTTAAACTTTGCTTATAACCAAGGCAGATCATAACTATTCATGTTGATTAGAGATAGCAGGATATGCTATGATTTGGTGGAATATATAGTTGTTTTTCTTCAGTTCCCTGGACTCGGATTTTATATTTAAATTTAGATATATATAAGTACTTTTTGGACTGATCAATTGATGATGATTGGAGAAGAGGTGGATTGGTGTGTTGATCATAGAACTATTTGAAATTCCATACAGATTCTTGAATTTAGAGTCTTCAATACTTGTAATGGAACACAACCTCGCCGAGGAAGACTTCCATTGACTCCTGGTTCATGTTTATCATGGTTTGGTTTTAGTGAAGAAGGCCATCTTAGTTCTTTTGACTCTACGGTGAGAAATCATTGACCATTAAATCAGAGACCAGAGATTATTCTTAAGATTGCTAAATTTAAACTTGTTTTCTTAACTGCAAATATAGGGTGTGCTAAGGGTATTTACTAATCAATATGGCGGCAGTTGGCTTCCACTTTTCAGGTATAACTACCACCCCACTTGTCCACTTGTAACTGTATAGATGTTACAAATACTTGTTCCTTTACAAATTAGAAATTTCAGTGCCAGCAAATTGAAGAAGCCAGAAGAAAACTATTGGGTTGTTGGGTTAAACACAAGCAAGTTGTTCTGTGTCATTTGCAAATCTCCGGACTCCTTCCCAGAGGTATGGTGCTTTGTTGCAGCGTGTTTCTTGTCATATATACTATCACACGTTTCTAATCCTCTGGCTGTATTTTCAGGCCACTCCAAAACCTATTCTCACTCTGTTGGATCTTTCATTTCCTCTTGCTTCATCTGACCTTGGAGCAGAAAACCTGGAGAATGAATTTATAATGAATAACATGCATCTCCATCGGGTATGTATATGTTAAGATTTCCTTACAGTTGCAAAAAAATCAATGGGAATTCACGTTGATATATGGTTTTGCCGTTTGCTGGATTTGCATTCAGATTCAGAGCACAATTGAAGAAATGGAAGCTGCTGGTGAGGACACCAGTTTGCTTGACGATGAGGCTTTTAATACTGAAGCTGCTCTTGATAGATGCATCCTGAGGCTCATTGCATCCTGCTGCAATGGTTAGTTTTCTGTATAGCTGGATGCAGCAAGCCTACAATACCTTAGTTTCCTACTTTTCCACTATGTTTTCTTAAATTTTGATATTGGCTTTTTTCCCTCTCTTATCAGGTGATAAGCTAGTGAGAGCTACTGAACTCGTAAAGCTTCTGGCTTTGGAAAAATCAGTCAGAGGTGCTATAAAGCTTGTTACAGCCCTGAAACTACCAAATTTGGCAGAGCGCTTTAATGCCATATTGGAGGTAGGGACAATACCTCAACGGAAGTATTTGATTGTCAGATATTAGTTACTTCGATTATTTGGGTTTCTTAGTCTTGTTAATTTGTATTTCTACAGGAAAGGTTGAATAAAGAAACAACTGGTAGCACAATTCCTGCATCCACTGAGTTGAAATGTGATACCTCCTTTAATGCTCAGGCTGCATTAACCAAGTCCCATTTTACGGTTGAAAGCAGCAAAAAATTGGAACTAGTGAGTTCCCCCTCCCTAAATTTGTTAGCTCCTTCTCTCACGAAAAAGAAAAAACGGTCATTGGAGGAACCAACCAAGGATGTAGATGCAGATACAGAAAATGCTAGAGCCAGAAAACTGGAAATGGCAAGGGAGTTCAAAAATGCATTTGATTTGAAGAATGCTAAGAAATTGAAGGATGAAAAGGATAAGGTGGATGAAGTGAAAGATGCAAGAAAATTAGAGAATGCAAACAAACTGGAAGATGGAGAAGATAAGAATGGAGAAGCGAATAAGGTAACAACCCAACGCCCCTCTAATCCATTTGCAAAATCGTCTAACAGCAAACAAAATACATCCTTGTTTGATTCCCTCAAGAAAAAGGTGAAAACTGACAGATGATGCATTTGTGACTGAAAAGAGTGGAGCGTTTTTCCAAAGTTGCTTGTAATAGAGGAAGTTGTATATGATCGATATAACATTAGGTTTTTAGGTAGCCCTTGTATCTATTTAAGCAATACAATGTGGAAGCAGTTGACAAGAGTTGAATTCGATAATCCGCAATAATGCGGAAATGAGTATCCACTTGTACCATTAGGTTGCTGGCATCCATTGATGTTGAAGAGTTCATGTGTTTTCAGTTTGTAGCGTTTATGCTTAAGTAATTATTTATATACATCACATTGCCTGTGATTCTCTTCCTTGTTTTATTGGTGGGTTGTAGTTAGATGAATTAGTGAAGTACAAGAACTCGAACGTGACTATGTGAGAGATTTTGGGCTTTTGCAATATTATGTCTTCTTGTTAGAAAATTAGGTGAAACTGGTGAAAAAANACCATTAAATCAGAGACCAGAGATTATTCTTAAGATTGCTAAATTTAAACTTGTTTTCTTAACTGCAAATATAGGGTGTGCTAAGGGTATTTACTAATCAATATGGCGGCAGTTGGCTTCCACTTTTCAGGTATAACTACCACCCCACTTGTCCACTTGTAACTGTATAGATGTTACAAATACTTGTTCCTTTACAAATTAGAAATTTCAGTGCCAGCAAATTGAAGAAGCCAGAAGAAAACTATTGGGTTGTTGGGTTAAACACAAGCAAGTTGTTCTGTGTCATTTGCAAATCTCCGGACTCCTTCCCAGAGGTATGGTGCTTTGTTGCAGCGTGTTTCTTGTCATATATACTATCACACGTTTCTAATCCTCTGGCTGTATTTTCAGGCCACTCCAAAACCTATTCTCACTCTGTTGGATCTTTCATTTCCTCTTGCTTCATCTGACCTTGGAGCAGAAAACCTGGAGAATGAATTTATAATGAATAACATGCATCTCCATCGGGTATGTATATGTTAAGATTTCCTTACAGTTGCAAAAAAATCAATGGGAATTCACGTTGATATATGGTTTTGCCGTTTGCTGGATTTGCATTCAGATTCAGAGCACAATTGAAGAAATGGAAGCTGCTGGTGAGGACACCAGTTTGCTTGACGATGAGGCTTTTAATACTGAAGCTGCTCTTGATAGATGCATCCTGAGGCTCATTGCATCCTGCTGCAATGGTTAGTTTTCTGTATAGCTGGATGCAGCAAGCCTACAATACCTTAGTTTCCTACTTTTCCACTATGTTTTCTTAAATTTTGATATTGGTTTTTTTCCCTCTCTTATCAGGTGATAAGCTAGTGAGAGCTACTGAACTCGTAAAGCTTCTGGCTTTGGAAAAATCAGTCAGAGGTGCTATAAAGCTTGTTACAGCCCTGAAACTACCAAATTTGGCAGAGCGCTTTAATGCCATATTGGAGGTAGGGACAATACCTCAACGGAAGTATTTGATTGTCAGATATTAGTTACTTCGATTATTTGGGTTTCTTAGTCTTGTTAATTTGTATTTCTACAGGAAAGGTTGAATAAAGAAACAACTGGTAGCACAATTCCTGCATCCACTGAGTTGAAATGTGATACCTCCTTTAATGCTCAGGCTGCATTAACCAAGTCCCATTTTACGGTTGAAAGCAGCAAAAAATTGGAACTAGTGAGTTCCCCCTCCCTAAATTTGTTAGCTCCTTCTCTCACGAAAAAGAAAAAACGGTCATTGGAGGAACCAACCAAGGATGTAGATGCAGATACAGAAAATGCTAGAGCCAGAAAACTGGAAATGGCAAGGGAGTTCAAAAATGCATTTGATTTGAAGAATGCTAAGAAATTGAAGGATGAAAAGGATAAGGTGGATGAAGTGAAAGATGCAAGAAAATTAGAGAATGCAAACAAACTGGAAGATGGAGAAGATAAGAATGGAGAAGCGAATAAGGTAACAACCCAACGCCCCTCTAATCCATTTGCAAAATCGTCTAACAACAAACAAAATACATCCTTGTTTGATTCCCTCAAGAAAAAGGTGAAAACTGACAGATGATGCATTTGTGACTGAAAAGAGTGGAGCGTTTTTCCAAAGTTGCTTGTAATAGAGGAAGTTGTATATGATCGATATAACATTAGGTTTTTAGGTAGCCCTTGTATCTATTTAAGCAATACAATGTGGAAGCAGTTGACAAGAGTTGAATTCGATAATCCGCAATAATGCGGAAATGAGTATCCACTTGTACCATTAGGTTGCTGGCATCCATTGATGTTGAAGAGTTCATGTGTTTTCAGTTTGTAGCGTTTATGCTTAAGTAATTATTTATATACATCACATTGCCTGTTATTCATTGTCAAGGTGATTCTCTTCCTTGTTTTATTGGTGGGTTGTAGTTAGATGAATTAGTGAAGCCGNTCATGTGTTTTCAGTTTGTAGCGTTTATGCTTAAGTAATTATTTATATACATCACATTGCCTGTGATTCTCTTCCTTGTTTTATTGGTGGGTTGTAGTTAGATGAATTAGTGAAGTACAAGAACTCGAACGTGACTATGTGAGAGATTTTGGGCTTTTGCAATATTATGTCTTCTTGTTAGAAAATTAGGTGAAACTGGTGAAAAAAAATCATCTAGAGGATGAATGATAGCGCATTGCGTTAAATTTAAAATAGGAAGAAGGATTACTAAAGGGAATAAAATAAAGTGGATATGTTATCTTTCTTATAGATTTCAAACTAAAAGGAAAGTAAATGTTCTATAATATTGTAGCATATATATTCTACAATTAAGTAGATCCTAAATTAGAAGAAAAGTGAATATTCTAGAATACCTTTAAATATATTTTAACACTTCAACCTTCTTAATTAGCATGTAGAAGACTACAGGATTCTAGGTATAGGCAAACAACTTGCTCACATATATTATTTTCACCAAATCATATTAATTTATCATGATTAAGTGATAAACATATGATAAAAATACATATCATTTAACAATAATTAGCTAATAAAAGTATTATGCTAAAAACAT
>AWOL01S0360943.1:0-12975 GCA_000715115.1 Nicotiana otophora | reverse complement strand
TGCAAAGTGCAGTATGAGTACAACCGACCACATGTACTCTATAAGTGTCGAGCCTAACCTCGGTCAAGTAGTGACGAGGCTAAAGGAGGTCACTTACAATATAACCTATATGCAGTATAATATAATGACAGAAACGGAAAATACGGAAACGCAATAAAGCAGTAACTCATGAAAATAACTCAATCTTCGAAGAAAAACAAATAAATGCTAGAAATACCAATCCTTAGATTCTCATATGAAAGTATCGACGCCAACACAACACNGTACATGAATGCACAAATACTAACTCCCACTCTCAAGAATCATACTCCTCATTAACCATCTTCTGCCCAAATTTCGAATTTGATAGCTAGGGTGTAGAACCTTACCTCTTAGAAGAAGACATTGCAAGCTTTCCTTGTTGAATTTTCAAAGCTTGAGCAAGGAATTGAAGTGTGGAGATGTAAGTGTCATTCCTTCTCTTTCTACCTCCCTTCCCCTCTCTCAAACATATCAAATATTTGCTCCAAAATTACCCCCTTATGTCTTTTTAGTAGAATAGGGTCGGGTCCTAAATCTTTAAGCTTCGTGCCGGGTCTGCAATCGCAGACTGGACCACAAAATGGTTATGCAGTCTATGAAATGGACCGCAAAATGGTCCCCAAACACTAGGCTGGCCTGTTCAAGTATGCGGCCGATCTACGATCCGCAGAGCAGTTATGCGGTCGCGAAATGTACTGTGAAACCTCCCTCAATAAAATTTCTCACGTCGGTTCTGTGATGGAAGTGCGGTTTACGAAACAGTTATGCGGCCGCATAATTGACCGCAAAATGACCTTCAAAATTAAACTTCTCCTGTCCAACTCCGCGGAGATTCTACGGCCCATATAACTGATCTGCGGTCGCATAAAGGACCGCAAAAATGCCATGTTCTGCAAATTTCCTCCAATAACTCCATAACGCGTTGCACAACCCAAAAGGTCCATACCTGTCACGACCCAGAAATCACACCCTCTAGACTGTGATGGTGCCTAACATTTTATTCGCTAGGCAAGCCAACGTTAGAACAGTTTATCCATTTTTAACAGTTCAAATTAAATAATAATAAAGAAATCGAAATAACTGAAATAAATTCTGAAGTAAAGTACGGAAAAACATAACAACTGAAATATCTAATACAACCCCGAATCTGGAGTCACACGTGTACGAGCTACTAGAATACAACAAATAAAGGTCTTAATAAAAGTAAATATGTCTAAAATAAATATACACAGCTAAGATATAGAAGGAGGGGACTTCAGGGCTGCGAACACCGGGCAATTGTACCTCAAGTATCCACACTGATAGTCAACCCGAGCAATCTACCGACCGCCGCTGGGACCAAATCAAAAATCTGCACAAGAAGTGCAAAGTGCAGTATGAGTACAACCGACCACATGTACTCTATAAGTGTCGAGCCTAACCTCGGTCAAGTAGTGACGAGGCTAAAGGAGGTCACTTACAATATAACCTATATGCAGTATAATATAATGACAGAAACGGAAAATACGGAAACGCAATAAAGCAGTAACTCATGAAAATAACTCAATCTTCGAAGAAAAACAAATAAATGCTAGAAATACCAATCCTTAGATTCTCATATGAAAGTATCGACGCCAACACAACACAATAATGAATAAAAACACAAAAACCATAGCGGCGCGCAATCCGATCCCACCATACAACACTATCCTTCCTTATTACACTATATATATATATATATATCAATAATAATGAGTAAATATATGTTGCGGCGTGCAATCCGATCTCATCATATAGTAATCAATATTGTAATCACCCTTTTTTCACCATATCAATCCACCCTTATTTCACTTGTAGCGGCACGCAACCCGATCCCACCATATCAATATAAATTCACCTTTATTTCACCATATCAATCCACCCTTATTCTGCCTGTTGTGGCACGCAACCCGATCTCACCATATCAATATAAATAAATCAATGTGTGCAAGCAATTTAACAACTCAAATCACAAGAATCTCTAAGATAATGAATATGGAGCAGAACAAGGAAGGAAGTCTCGTGCCAAATTGGGAATTCACTATAATTATTATTAAGCAGTAAGACAAGTCAATTAAATGACAATTAAAGGGCGCAAGTAAGTAAATTAAGGCAAGTAACAATCAATCATGGAATAATGGGAGAATCTAACATTTTTAACACTAGAATAATAATTGACGAGCAGCAAGTAAAGGGAGGGAAACATTTAAAGCATGTAACAGTTAAGACATGGAATGAAACAATTAATGAAATACGGAAAGCTGGGAAACAAGTATTGTGGCGGCTTATATACACTCGTCAGCTCACATATACACCGCTACACATGAATTTCACATAGCACATAGCTCATCGGTTCATAATTCCCTCAAATCAAAATTAAACCCAACACTTACCTCGCTCCGCAAGCAAATCAAAGCTCTATCAGGGCCTTTCCTCTAAAATCTGCCTCCAAACCAATCAAATCTAAGCAAAATCGACTCAATAGTATCAAATAGTTCTAGGGAATTACATTACAATACATAAAGTTAAGATCTTTATACTTTTCCCCAAAAGTTAACCTCGAGCCCGCTTGGTCAAAACTCGAGATTCGGACCAAAACCCATTTACCCATTCATCCCCGAGCCCGATTATATAATTAGTTTCGAAATCCAACCCAAATGTGAGGTCTAAATCTGAAATTTGCATAACCCCCCCAATTATTCCCAAATCCCTATTTTTCTACCATGAAAGAACAAAGATTAAGGCTACAAATTAATGGGTGATAATAGAAATGGAAGAAAATAAGTTAAAGTATACTAACCTATGAAAAGATGATGAATTTTCTCTTCCAAATCGCCTCTAGAATGAGCTCTAAAAGGCATGTTTTCGGAAATATTTAATGTCTTGGCGTCAGGCCTTTTTCGCGTTCACGATACATAGCGGCCCAAATGGCCTACGCATTTGCGAGTTCACTCATAGGTTCACGAAGGCTGCTCCCCCAGGCCTTCGCGTTCGCGAGCCATTGCTCGCTTTCACGTAGAGAAAATCACTGATCCCCCCTACGCGTTCGTGAAAGGTTGCACGTGTTCGCAAAGGGCAACCTCCAAGGCTTTGTGTTCGCGTTCATGTCATCGCATTTGCAATGAAGAAAAACTTCCCCTAGCCAATATTACACTTCGCAATCGCGGGAATATCTTCGCGATCGCGAAGAAGAAAACACTAGATGACAGCAGAATCCAAAACTAAATATTTCTTAAGTTCAAAAACATCTGTAGCCCATCCGAAACTTGCTCGAGCCCCTCGGGCTCCAAACCAAACATGCACACAAGTCCAAAAATATCATATGAATTCACTCGCACGATCAAAACACAAAAATAAAACCTAGAACTACGAATCGGACACCAAAATAATGAAATTTTCAAAGAAGTTTAAGAACTTTCATTTTAACAAACAGACGTCCGAATAACGTCAAATCAACTCCGTTTTGCACCAAATTTTGCAGACAAGTCATAAATGCATTGATGAACTTATACCAAGTTCCGAAATCAAAATATGAACCCGGTAGCAACAAAGTCAAACTACGAGCAAACTTATTAATTCGATTCTGGGCATATGCCCAAGTCCTAAATCACGATACGAACCCACCGGATTAGTCAAAACACTGATCCTAGTCCGTTTGTTCAAAACATTGACTGAAGTCAACTCAAATGAGTTTTGAAGGCACGATTTCATATTTTTATCAAATTTTCACATAAAAACCTTCCGGAAAAAGACATGGACTGCACACATAAATCGAGGAAGGCTAAACAGAGCTAATCGAGGTTTCGACACATAAAAATGAAGGTTAAAACTATAAATGACCTATCGGGTCATCACAGTACCACGGTGAGCTTCTACAACCTTCCAATCATATGAGCCTACCTCGGCGCCATAAGACCTCAGATTCTTGGAGAAATTTCATGGGACCTTACATATGTTATGTATCCTTTATCTGTTACATATATTTTCTACTTGCTATCTATAAGGCCCCGTAAAACTTTTACCTAGAACCCGGGTTTTTGTGATGCCAAGGAAGCTTATGTGTTGATAATTGTAGAGTTCGCCGTGGTACGAACATTTTGGATTGACCAGTGCGTTGGGCAGTTCAAAATTTTTTTGGCAGAGTAGGGCATTTCTGCGATCCATTATGCGATCACAGAATCACTCTACAGGCCGCAGATCGGCCGCATAGTGCAATAGAAAAATGGCCAATTTTGGAGGGTTATTTTGCGGTCCAATATGCGATCGCATAATGCTTTTGCGGACCGCACAATCCATCACAGATTTAACATGAAAATTTTCGGAGGGGAGTTCTGCGGAGCATTGCGGATCGCAGACCTGACCCGGACAACCTAGTTCTTGACATCACTTATGCAGCCAATTTTGCGAACCGCATGTCTATTTTGTGGTCCACTCTACAACCGCAGAGCTGTGTTCAGATAGTCCATTGTCTGCTTTTTATAACCCGACCCTATTTCGATATATAGACATTAAGGACCATTTGTAAAGTAAAAATCTGATATTTTGAATGAGAGGGGGTTCCTAAATTAATTGTTCCTCAATTATTGCTCAAGGATAGGAGAATTAACAAGGAAAACTCACTAGGTCTTCATCCTAGAGGTAAGATTCTACCTCCTAGCTCTCAATTTCGGGATTTAACTGAAAATAGATAATGAGAAAACCAAATCTTTGGTGTCGGACTTATTCATTATGCATGCATGTACTATCAAGGTTTGTGAGAAGATTGTTGAGCTCAATTGGGTAGACTTTGGGTAGTGGGATGAATGAACCCACCATAGGAGGACCTTGAAATCATAATGCCCATCTAGTATTTGATAAAATGCTCAAATGAACTGGAACCATGAACTTCTTCCTAATTTGTATTCAATTTTGTTATATTTCAAAATAGATCAAAGTGGCTAAGATTTCTGAATCATTGTAGTAACTTATGGAAGCTCAAGGCGAGGTATGTTGGCTAAGCTTCTCTCTTAGAATTGAATCCCACGATGTTCTTGTAAGTGCTGAGTTGATCATTATAAATTTGACTATTCCGAATGCTTTTATCTTATTGTGTTATCCTTCGGGAATGTGATCTAAGTATGGGATGTGTGTTAACATGCTATGACCTCAAGACGTGATTCTAATTAAAGCTATTATGTCGAATTGTGTAAGAAATCTCATTGTTCCTAAGACCCTTATTTACTCACATGTGTACTTAAAGTCTTGAATAGAAATACCTTGTTGATGATAATCCTTGATGGTGTTTTGAAAGCCAAAGAAGTGAGCATGAGATATGAAACACGGCCAACGTGACGAGAATGATATTACAATAGAGGCCACTAGTGCCAATGAAATGAAGAGAAGTGTAAAAGACATTGAAATGAGCTGTTAATTCTTTAAATAATAAATGCCTTGGAAGCATCGTTTAGTCACCGAGAAAGGATAGGTTGAAATTACCTAACCCTGAAACTACACGTGCAGTGTAGGAGTGAGTGAGGGGTATAATCCCCATGTGAGGTGGTGAGAGTTTTCCCCGAATATGGGATGAGATCGATGTGTTGAGATAATTTCCCATTAAATGGGATGAGATGATTGCTAGCGGTATGTGAGGTGACGTCGACCCACAAGACATTGTGGTGAGACGACTTAGCTGATATGGCTAAGATCGGACTCCATGTCGTGCACATGGTGGTATTGTGAGTGGATGTCTCGGGGTGAGACGGCATAGCCGATCGAGCTGAGATTGGACTCCGTGCTAAAAGCACGGTGGTGTATCGATACTAAAGATCTCCCAACTTAAAAATATTGAAACTTGCTTGAAATTTATTCTTTCTCCTAACTTGGTACTTTAATATTGATGAGGCCCTCAGTGATTTCATATTTCTTATCATTGTACTATTACTCGTTCTATTGAGGTGGTGTTTAGTTTTTATACTAGTACTATTCCATATGTACTAACGTCCCTTTTCTCAGGGGAACTGCATATTTAATGGATGTAGGTGGTTCTACAGCGTGCGGCATTGAGTAGTGATGTTTAAACATTGTGCAGGCTTGCTCGGCTGGAATATCTCAGTTATGTGCCGATCGCGCTCCCCGAGGTTGGGGCGTGACACTATCCACCACTAGTTCTCTTTGTCTTACTACTTTGGTTGACTTGTATGAACCTTTAAACATTTCAAATATACATATCATTTTCGGTCCCCATGACCATCTACCATAAGCATACCATTATTTGGACTTTACCATCCTTTTCAAAGTCATGTTAATCTACCTTTGTACATCCTTCACCACTTTGATGTAGTCTTTTTAATCATACTTCACACATTCACTAACTTCCATCATTTGAGACTGATTCATACACTATTCTACCATCTATCTCTAAGTCAAAAGCTACCAGTCTTTACCCACCCACCAATAACTCTCACTCACAGTCACAGTGCTTCTCAAGGAACAATCACACATGCATGACAACTATAGAGATCTCATAGTATCAGTAGTTGGACCGAACTACATTTTGACCTGATTCTTTCCCTAATAATATACATAGGGAACCGTACATAAGGGTTCGGTCTTCCCATTATTTTGAAATAAATTCCTCAGAACTGAAAACTAGGGTTGTTGTCTTGGAACAGTGCAATGGCGCTCTTAATCTCTTAAAATCTTTAAAAATTGTTAATCTAATTCCTCCCAAATTCAAAACTCTCAAAATATAATATCGTATTTACATCGACCCTCAGTTGCCTTGAATCTCAAAATATGGGATGCAAGTCTTTTCTTCACCCATCTGGCTACGGAGCCATGGTGTTTGTTGCACCGCATTGTGCACAGGTCAAAATAAAATACAACTTGTAGTTTCTCTGAAGTTGATTAAAGAAGAGTCGTCACCCAATATTTAAAGGTATACTAGAGAACCTATTAGTCTACAAAGATCATTATCCTAATGGTCTACTAAACCAATGAGAATCCGGGTGGGGGTTCTAGTTATTCTAAGAGGAATGTGTTAGGCATCCCATAAAATATATGGAAAGTGGTTCCTTAAACTTACGCTAGATGTGAGGAGATAATTATTTATATCCTAGTTTATTAATAATTAAAGTCACTAAACGGGTTTATATTAAAGCCTTGACTAAGGAAGGAAACATTTTAATTCTTATAGAAACTCAATCATTTGAGAAAGATTTGTAACTCTAGAAATGCAAATACTTGTTACAAAACCATGTGATATGATTTGCAAAATAAGGGATTGCTTTTAAAAACATGAGTATGTGTTAACGACTTATATATATATATATCAAAATAAGTATAACTTATTTATTTCTTTTGAAGGCTGTTTGGTACAAAGCAAAATATTTTCTAAAAAAATCATTTATTTTACTCTTGTAAAATCAAGCCTGGCTTTGCATAGCGCAACTTCTTTTCTGTACGAAACAAATTATATGTTAAGTTTCTTAAGTGATCTCTTTGAAAACTTTTTCCAAAAGGTTGTTTCTACCTAAACTATTCCTTTCTGTAAATGCCTAAACAAACAAAAACTTGTTATAAAAGAGTAAGTAAATGGAAGAAAATTTGTTGATAAACAATTAGTTTAAAAGCGTTCATATCCCAGAAATTATTAAGACTATTAAAGTGAATAATCTTCTTGGTAAAGGTTACCTTTTACCTTATTAGATTTAATTTCCCTGAGATATTTTCTAAACAATCACAACAAAATAGAGAGATACGATACCGGTGTTAGTTCTACAGTAACATATACAAAGAACGGGATATCAATAACCCTAATTTTAAATGAGGTAAAGGCAGGACTCTTGTGTTGGGCAGACAATTAGTCAGGCCCAACAAAATGTAAGCAGCAAACTTCAGCAGATGTTAAGGGAAGCAGCGTAGTTCTCCAAACTTGGGCGTGAGTCCATCATGATCTCCACGGGCCTGATGTTCATGCAAAAGAAAATATGAAGATCAATTAGCATATGAAAATAAAGAGTAATGCGGGAAATATAATCAACACAAACCTAATCCAAAGACACATAGTAGAGCCAAAATTGGTTTATGATAATCCCGTAAAGATCAATTAAGGTCAGTAATTATCGGCTTAGAGTGAACCATATTTACTTACAAGGTTCCCTTATGGACCCCTGTGTGACGACCCGACTAGTCATTTTGTTTAATTGCACCATGTTTCCCCTTTTGATGCTTCACACGTGTGTATTTATGGTTTTATAACTTACGGGGTTGATTAATTTTGTTCCCGAAAGATTTTGGGTTGATTTGGACCATTTAATTCTTGGCTTAGAAGCCTAAGTTAGAAATGTTGAACAAACTTTGACTTTTGTGAAAATGTCCCTAGAACGGTGTTTTGATGACTCTGATAGCTTTGTGCCTTGATTGTTTACTTGGGCGTATGCCCGGAATCGAATTTGGAAATCTGTATTTTGATTTGTGTACTTGGTATAGGTCCGTTATGCATTTTAGAACATGTATGCAAAATTTGGTAACATTTGTAGTTGAATTTATAAGATTCAGACGCTTAGTTGCAATTCTAGTAGTTCTTGAACTTTACTTTGAAGCTCATGCGTTTTAGTATTCGATTTGTAGTTCTAATTGTTGTTTTTGTATTTTGGTCACGTGAGCAAGTTTGTATGATATGTTTAGACATATATGGAGGTTTGGTTTGGAGCCCCGAGGGCTCATATGTGTTTCGGACATGTATTAGAGTGTTTTGGACTGAAAACCAGAAATCCAGTGTGCATCAGCTTCTGGTGTCGCATTTGCGAACACCACGGTCGCAATTGCGACCTTTGCAGGGGATCACAGGTATCACAATTGTGATGCCTGGGTCGCTATTGCGATGGTGACTTGGGCTGGGCTAGGTTCGCATTTGCGACAACTTTGTTGCTTTTGTGACGGGAGCAGGGTTCACATTTGCGAGAATATTCCCAAGCATGTCAGAGCTGCAATTACGAGCTTTTCTCCGCAATTGCGACATCTACAACTGAACATACGGTTGGAAAATTTGGGATTTCACCTCATTTCTCATATTTTAGAACCCTAGACTGGGTAGGAGGCGAGTTGGAGAGGGGATTTTCATCTACAAACTTTGTGTAAGTGATTCTAATCTATTTCCAACTATATTGCATCAATATATCTTAGATGTTAACATCATAATCATGTGAATCATAGTGAAAGTTTTTGAAAGTTTGTCATATTTTTGAAAAATAAGAATTTGTGTTTTAAAAGTTGATTTGGACTCGAATATTGAAATTAATCATATATATGGACTCGTGGGGTTATGGGTAGTCGAAATCTACCCTTGGACCCTTGTTTCGACCAAATGGGCCTCGGGTTGGCCTTTGTTGATTTTTTGGGAAAAAGTATAAAGATCATAGCTTTATCTATTGTAATTGATTTTTCTTGCATTGTTTGATGATATTAAGTCGATTTTGGTTAGATTTGAGCCGTGTGGAGGTGAATTTTAGGGGAAAAGCTATTTTTGAGGGTTGAGTTGGCCTAGTTGAGGTATGTATCTTGCCTAACTTTATATGAGGGAACTACCCTATAATGACACGACCAGTCAGTTTGCTTTCTAGATCCCCGTTCCCCTAAATAAGACTCCCTGTATGTGATTTTACTATTTCATGACTTGCGGGGATGGTTTGTTCGCAATTTGGAAGGGTTCGGGTTGAAATCGGAACACTTGGTTCCTTAAGATTGGCTAAAAAGGGCTAAGTTTGACTTGAGTCAACGTTTTGAGTAAACCACCTCGAAACCAGGATTGGACGGTTTTAATAAGTTTGTATGATGATTTTTAACCTAGGCATATGTTCGGATCGGGCTTTGGATGACACCGGGAGTGTTTCGGCGTTTAATATTAGAAGTTGGCATATTGAATGTTTTAAAAGTTCTTTAAATTTGGTTTGGAGTAAGTTTTGTTGTTATCGAGGTCCATTTGGATTCCAAGCCTGAGAATAGATCTGTATGGTGATTTAAGACTTGCACATAAAATTTGGTCCCATTCCGAATAGGTTAAGTATGAATCGACACGTTCGCAGTGAGTTGGAAGTATTTGAAGTTCATAAGTTGATCCTATTGGTTTTCGGTTGTGATTCTTATTTTTAATGTTGTTTTCCACATTCTGAGGGTGCGAGCGAGTCTGTTTTATGTTTATAAACTTGTTGGTATGCTTGGACGAGGCCTCGGGGGCATCGGGTGAATCCAGACGATGCATGGATTGGGTTAGAACTTGTAAGGTCCTGCTGGTGCACCAGTTCTGGTGTGCCCGCACCTGCGAGCATCTGGCCACAGATGCGAGAACGCAGGTGTGAGCTCCTAACCACAGAAGCAGTTTAGGCAAGCTAGCTGTGGTCCGCAGAAGTGGCAAAGGTTCCGTAGAAGTGGCCTCGCTTCTGCGAAGGAAGGGCCGCAGGTGCGAAGGGGACGTCCAGGCTTGGAGCCGCAGAAGCAAGAGGCGAGCCGCAGAAGCGAGCTCGTAGATGAAGTCTCCTCTATGCAAAAGAGGCCAGTGCTGGGCCTGAGGAATTCTGCAGAAGCGCACCTAGTTCCACAGAAGCGGTGCTGCAGATACAGCCATGTGACTGCAGATGTGGAAGTCCTGGAGGCAGAAGGCTTCATTTAATACGGGACTTAAGCCATTTCTAACCTATGGCTCTCACTATTTGGACGATATTTGAGTTTCTTGAGAGGGGTTTTCACCTAGCAATTTGGAGGTAAGTAATTTGTATCCAATGTGAGTTAAATACATAGATTATTGGTAGATTTTAACATGTAAATTGGTGAAAATTATGGGTTTAAATAAAAACCTAGGTTTTGATTAAAAATGGGATTTACCGACGAAAATGGTTATGGGATTGAGTGAAAATCATATATTTGAGTTCGTGAGGTTATGGGTAACAACTTTCTTTGAACATTTCCAGAATCCGGGCACGTGGGTCCGGGGAAGATGTTTAGGAATCCTTCAATTGGGGTTGGGTAATCACTCTAATAGTTAGAATATGAATTTGTGAACATGTATTGATTACTTTATATAATATTTGACTAGTTTTGGATTGTTCGGCACCAAGTTGAGGCTTTAGAATGGAATTGTGACCGGAAAGTGAGTCTTGAGACGAGGTAAGTCTTTTGTCTAACCTTGTAAGAGGGAACTGGCCCCATAGGTGATTTAAATTAATATTTGCTTCTAATTGTGTGGGCTACGTACGCACGAGGTGACGAGAGTCCGTGCGTAGCTACTATTTATGCTTATGTCAGGGTAGTTTAGGACCCAAATCATGAATTACTTGTAATGTTTGTACCCTACTTGTTAATTTAAGTGCCTAAATTATATTAGAACTTGTTAGAGGAATTCTAAAAGACCGAATTTCACTTACTTGAATTTTTAGCGGATTACTTGACTGCTAGTGGAATTTCATTACATTGTATATTGGCCTTGTTATAACGTTTAAGTAAAATGCTTATAAAGTATCCTCTTTTCTTGTGGAGTGGTCCGAAGGCCTCGGCATTAGATTGATGCATCAATGGATCGTGTTGCACGTCCCTCGGCAATGTACACGTTATTTTGGATCGAGTCGTTCGACTTTGGCATACATCGTGCTTAATAATACTCGGAGCCCAATCATACTTGATATTATTGTGTGGCTTATGAGGTTACACCTATTAATGATGAGAATTTATTTGGAATTTATTAATTTGTGGAAGAATTATTTGCTCCTGCTTGTTAACGAATTATTATTATTATATACATAACTCATTCTTATTTAGAATTTCTGTATACATATTGTTAGCCCATAGTAAGTGTCGAAGTCGACCCCTCGTCACTACTTCTTCGAGGTTAGACTAGATACTTACTGGGTATATGTTATTTATGTACTCACACTACACTTCTGAACTAACCATGCAGGATCTGAGGTTGTTGCATCTCACGGTCCTACAGTCGCGCATCCTAGATATCCCTAGGCCTAGTCGTGAGTTGCTTCCTGAGCCGTTCTGCAACACCTAGAGTCTCTCCTTTGCATTTATTTCTGCCTATTTCATTTTAGACAGTAGCTAGAGTTTTGTATAATCTATTAGTGCTCATACACTTGTGACACCAGGTCTTGGCACACACACTAGCAGACATATGGTTTTGGATTATTCTATTGTTATGATTGCACTCAGCTGCTTTCATCTATTTATTTAAAAGTTGTTTTTTCTTAACCTTTTAATTAATGGAATTTAATTACTTGAAAACTTATTAAAAGAGAAATAATAGGATTTAATTCACTGTTGGCTTGCCTAGCGGTAACGTTGGGTGACATCATATCCTATAGGAGAATTGGGTCATGACAGCATAGTATAAGAGCATTAGGTTCACGTAGGTCTCACAAGTTATGGGCATGCCTAATAGAGTCTTGCGGATTGGTGCGGAGACGTCCACACTTATCTTCAAGTGGCTATAGGGTATTAGGAAACGACTCCTTCTTCATCTCCTATCGTGCACTTGATGTTGTACTAAGTATCTTTCTCTTATTCTCTCACAGATGGTGAGAACACACGCAGCGGATGTTCCAGACCATGGAGGAGCGGCTCCCTCTATTGCTAGAGGCAGAGGCCGAGGAAGAGTTCCAGCTCGTGGTGGAGGATGAGGGCGTCCTAGAGCTGCTCCAGTTATGCCACCAATGAATCCAGTAGAGGATCCTATTATTTAGGAGCAGGGCGAGGTGCCTGCAGCAGAGCCAGCTCCGGTAGATTTCATGTTTGCGCCAGGTTTCCAGGAGGTCATGGACGGTATGCTGCGGTTCATGGATACTACGACCAAGGCTATTTTATTTCTATCAGAACCAGCCACATCTCAGGTGGGAGGGAGAGCACAGACCCCTACCACTCAGGCTCCAAGGCATGCAGCTGCCGTATATCAGAACCCGAGCG
>AWOL01S0360759.1:4865-16229 GCA_000715115.1 Nicotiana otophora | reverse complement strand
ATCAGGGCGGGCCATCCAATACGACCTAAGGAACCATAGTCACCGCCCCGCCATAATCGTTCATCATTCTTTACGTTTTAGGACCAAACAACAAGAATTCCGCCTGATTCTCATATTTTCGCATGCAATAGCCCGCGCCTACAGATTCGGCCGGGCCCCCCGGACTCGCGATCTCCTAAAACTTTTTCGGGCCATCAAATACGACCTAATGGAAAATAGTCACCGCCCCTCCATAACTGTTCCTCGTGTTTTTGCATTTAACGGCCAAAAAACTAGAATTCCGCCTGATTTTTATATTTTCGAGTGTTATAGCCCACGCCTTCCGAGTGGGTTCGGGCATCCCAGACTCGGATCGCCTAAAATTTTTCCGGGCCAACAAATATGACCTAAAGAACGATAGTTACCGCCCTGCCATGACCGTTCCTCTTTTTTTGCGTTTTACGGCCAAAAAATAGAATTTCGCCGGATTATAATATTTTTGTGTGCTATAGCCCATGTCTTCCGAGTGGGCCGGGCCCCTGGACTCGGATCGCCTAAAATTTTTCGGGGCCATCAAATAATACCTAAAGAACCATAGTCACTGCCCCGCCCTGATCGTTCCTTGTTTTTGCGTTTTACGGCCAAAAAAACTAGCATTTCTCCTGATTTCCATATTTTCGTCTGCTATAGACCACGCCTTCCCACTGGATAGGACCCCCCGCAGCCGGATTGTCTAACATTTTTCCGGGACATAACATACGACCTAAGGAACCATAGACCCCGCCCCGCTATGAACTTCCCTCATTTTTAGCATTTTACACCCAAACAACTAGAATTCCGCCAGATTCCCATATTTTTGTGTGCTATAGCCCACGCCATCCATGTGGTCCCGGGACCCCCGGACCCCGATCGCCTAAAAGTTTTTCGGGTCATCAAATACGACCTAAGGAACCATAGTCACTGCCCCGCCATGATCGTGCCTCATTTTTAGCGTTTTACGGCAAAAAAATAAGAATTCTGCCTGATTCCCATATTTTCGTGTGCTATACGCCTTCCGAGTGGGCCGGGCCCCCCGGACTCGGATCGCCTAAAATTTTTTAGGCACATCAAATACGACCTAAAGAACCATAGTCACCGCCCGCCCTGACCGTTCCTCGTTTTCTTGCATTTTACGGCCAAAAAACTAGAATTTCCCCTGATTCCTATATTTTCGCGTGTTATAGCCCACGCCTTCCCAGTGGATAGGACCCCCCGAAGTTGGATTCCCTAAAAATTTTCAGGGACATCAAATACGACCTAAGGAACTATAGACACCGCCCCACCATGAACTTCCTTTATGTTTTGCATTTTACGGCCAAAAAACTAGAATTCCGCCCGTTTCCCATATTTCTGTGTCCTATGGCCCACGCTATCTAAGTGGTCCCGGGACCCCCGGACCCCGATCGCCCAAAACTTTTTCGGGCCATCAAATACGACCTAAGGAACCATAGTCACTTCCCCACCATGATCGCGCCTCATTATTTGCGATTTTCGGCCAAACAACTAGAATTCCGCTCGATTCCCATATTTTCTTGTGCTATAGCCCACGCCTTCCGAGTGAGCCGGGCTCCCCGGATTCGTATCGCCTAAAATTTTTCGGTCCATCAAATACGACCTAAAGAACCATAGTCACCGTACTGCCATGATCGTTCCTCATTTTTTGCGTTTTACGGCCAAAAAGCTAGAATTCTGCCCGATTCCCATATTTTCGTGTGCTATCCACTCCTTCCGAGTGGGCCCGGGAAACCCCAGACCCGAATCGCCTAAACTTTTTCTGGGCCATCAAATAGGGCCTAAGGAACCATAGTCACCGCCCTTCCACGACTGTTCCTCGTTATTTTGCGTTTTACGGCCAAAAAACTAGAATTCCACGTGATTCCCATATTTTCGTGTGTTATAGCCCACGCCTTCGGAGTGAGCCCGGGCCCCCAAGACCCGGATCGCCAAAATAATTTTCGGGCCATCAAATACGACCAAAGGAACCATAGTCACCGCCCCGCCATGATCGTTCCTCGAGTTTTGCATTTTACGGTCAAAACACTATAATTCCACCCGATTCCCATATTTTTGTGAGCTATAGCCCATGCATTTCGAGTGGGCCCGGCCCCTCAGAACCGTATCACCTAATATTGTTTTGGGTCATCAAATACAACCTAAGGAACCATAGTCACCGCCCCGCCAAGACTGTTCCTCGTGTTTTTGCGTTTTACGTCCAACAAACTAGAATTATGCCTGATTCCCATATTTTCGAGTGCTATTGCCCACGCCTTCCGAGTGGGTCCGGGCATCCCTGACCCCGATCGCCTAAAATTTTTCGGTGTATCAAATACGACCTAAGAAACCATAGTCACCGCCCATCCATGACCATTCCTCATTTTTTTGTGTTTTACTGCCAAAAAACAAGAATTCTGCCTGAATCTCATATTCTCGTGTGTTATAGCCCACGCCTTCCGAGTGGGTAGGTCCCCAATCGCCAAATATTTTTCCGGGCCATCACATACAACCTAAAGAACCATTGTCACCACGCCAACATGACAGTTCCTCACTGTTTTGCGTTTTACAGCCAAAAATCTAGAATTTCGCCTGATTCCCATATTTTGTTTGCTATAGCCCACGCCATCCAAGTGGTCCCGGGACCCCTAGACCCTGATCGCCTAAAATAATTTTGGGGCATCAAATACGACCTAAGGAACCATAGTCACTGGCCCACCATGATCATGCCTTGGCTTTTGCGTTTTACGGCCAAAAAACTAGAATTCCGCCCGATTCCCATATTTTTGTGTGCTATAGCCCACGCCATCCAAGTGGTCCGGGGACCCCCAGACCCCGATCGCCTAAACATTTTTCGGGCCATCAAATATGACCTAAGGAACTATAGTCACTGCCCCGCCATGATCGTGCCTCATTATTTGCGTTTTACGGCTAAAAAACTAGAATTCCGCCCGATTCTCATATTTTCGTATGTTATAGCCCACGCCTTCCGAGTGGGTCGGGCCCCCCGGAGTCGGATCGCCTAAAATATTTTAGGGCCATTAAATACGACCTAAATAACCATAGTCACCGCCCCGCCCTGACCGTTCCTCGTTATCTTGCATTTTACGGCCAAAAAACTAGAATTTCGCCTGATTCCCATATTTTCGCATGCTATAGCACACGCCTTCCCAGTGGATAGGACCCCCCAAGCCGGATTGCCTACAATTTTTCCGTGACATCCAATACGACCTAAGGAACCAAATACACCGCCCCGCCATGAACTTCCCTCATTTTTTACATTTTACGGCTAAAAAACTAGAATTCTGCATGATTCCCATATTTGTGTGTCCTATAGCCCACGCCATCTAAGTGGTCCCGGGACTCCCGGACCCCGATTGCCTAAAACTTTTCCGTTCCATCAAATACAACCTAAGGAACCATAGTCACTTCCCCGCCATGATCGTGCCTCACTATTTGCCTTTTTCGGCCAAACAACTAGAATTCCGCTCGATTCCCATATTTTTGTGTGCTATAGCCCACGCCTTCCGAGTGAACCGGGCCCCCGGACTCGGATCGCCTAAAATTTTTTGGGCCATCCAATATGACCTAAAGAACCATAGTCACTGCCCCGCCATGATCGTTCCTCATTCTTTGCGTTTTACGGCCAAAAAACTAGAATTCCACGTGATTCCATTATTTTCGTGTGCTATAGTCCACTCCTTCCGAGTGGGCCCGAGCAACGCCGGACCCGAATCGCCTAAAATTTTTCCGGGCCATCAAATAGGACCTAAGGAACCATAGTCACCGCCCCTCCATGATCGTTCCTCGGGTTTTGTGTTTTACGGCCAAAACACTAGAATTCCGCCTAATTCCCATATTTTCGTGAGCTATAGCCCACGCCTTCCGAGTGGGCCGGGGCCCCCCGGAATTGGATCGCCTAATATTTTTCCGGGTCATCAACTACGACCTAAGGAACCATAGTCACCGTCCCGCCATGACCGTTCCTCGTGTTTTTGCATTTTACGACCAAAAAACTAGAATTCTGCCCGATTCCCATATTTTCGAGTGCTATAGCCCAAGCCTTCCGAGTGGGTCCGGGACCGATCGCCTAAAAATTTTCGGTCTATCAAATACGACCTAAGAAACCATAGTAGCCGCCCATCCATGACCATTCCTCGTTATTTTGAGTTTTACGGCCAAAAAATAAGAATTCCGCCTGATTCCTATATTCACGTGTGTTATAGCCCACGCCTTCCGAGTGGGTAGCCCCCGAACCCGGATCGCCTAAAATTTTTCCGGGCCATCAAATACAACCTAAAGAACCATTGTAACGACGTTGTCATGACCGTTCCTCGTTGTTTTGCGTTTTACTGCAAAAAAAGTAGAATTCCGCCCGATTCCCATATTTTCGTATGTTATAGCCCACGCCTTCCCAATGGGCAGGGCCCCCAAACCCGGATCACCTAAAAATTTTCTGGGTCATCAAATACGACCTAAGCAACCATAGTCACTGCCCCGCCATGACCATTCCTCGTGTTTTTGAATTTTACGGCCAAAAAATTAGAATTTCGCCTGATTCCTATATTTTCGAGTGTTATAGACCACGCCTTCTGAGTGGGTCCGGGCATCCCGCACCCCGATAGCCTAAAATTTTTTGTTCTATCAAATACGACCTAAGAAACCATAATCGTCGCCCATCCATGACCTTTCCTTGTTGTTTTGCGTTTTACGGCCAAAAAACTAGAATTCTGCCTGATTTCCATATTTACGTGTGCTATATCCCACGCCTTTCGAGTCGACCGGGCCCCCGGACTCGGATCGCTTAAAATTATTCCGGGCCATCCAATACGACCTAAAGAACCATAGTCACCGCCTCACCCTGATCATTCCTCGTTTTCTTGCCATTTACGGCCAAAAAACTAGAATTTTGCCTGATTCCCATATTTTCACGTGCTATAGCCCACACCTTCCTAGTGGATAGGATCCCCCGCAGCTGGATCACCTAAAATTTTTCCGAGACATCAAATATGACCTAAGGAACCATAGACACTGCCCCGCCAGTAACTTCCCTCATTTTGTGCATTTTACGGTCAAAAAACTAGAATTCTGCCCGATTCCAATATTTTTGTGTGCTATAGCCCACGCCATCCAAGTGGTCCCGGGACCCCAGGACCCCAGGACCCCGATCGCCTAAAATTTTTCCGGGCCTTCAAATACAAACTAAGGAACAATATTCACCGGCCCGCCATGATTGTTCCTCATTTTTTGCGTTTTCGGCCAAAAAACTAGAATTCCGCTCGATTCCCATATTTTCTAATGCTATAGCACTCGCCTTCCGAATGGACCAGAGCTCCAGACTTGGATCGCCTAAAATTTTTCTGCACTATCAAATATGACCTAAAGAACCATAGTCACCGCCCTTCCATGACCGTTCCTCATTTTTATGCGTTTTACGGCCAAAAGACTACAATTCCACCCGATTCCCATATTTTCATGTGATATAGACAACTCCTTCCGAGTGGGCCCGAGCAACCCCGGACCCGGATTGCCTAAAATATTTTCAGGCCATCAAATAGGACCTAAGGAACCATAGTCACCGCCCCGCCATAACCGTTCCGCATTTTTTGCGTTGTACGGCCAAAAAACTAGAATTCTACCGAATTCCCATATTTTTGTGTGCTATAGCCCACGCCTTCCGAGTGGGCCTGGGCCCCCCGGACCCGGATTTCCTAAAATATTTTCGAGCCATCAAATACAACCTAAGGAACATAATCACCGCCCCGCCATGATCGTTCCTCATTCTTTACATTTTACGGCCAAATAACAAGAATTCCTCCTGATTCCCATATTGTCGCGTGCAATAGCCCGCGCCTACCGATTCGGCCAGGCCCCCCGAATTCGGGATCGCCTAAAAAATTTCCGGGCCATCAAATACGACTTAAAGGACCATAGTCACCGCCCCTCCATAACCGTTCCTCGTGTTTTTGTGTTTAACAGCAAAAAAAATTAGAATTCCGCCCGATTCCCATATTTTCGAGTGATTATAGTCCACACCTTCCGAGTGGGTCCGGGCATCCCGGACTCGGATCGCCTATAATTTTTTCGGGCCAACAAATACGACCTAAAAACCATAGTTACCGCCCTGCCATAATCGTTCCTCGTTGTTTTGCATTTTACGGCTAAAAAACTAAAATCCGGCCGATTATAATATTTTCGTGTGTTATAGCCCACGCCTTCCGAGTGGGTCGGGCCCCTGGACTCGAATCGCCTAAAATTTTTCTGGACCATCAAATAATACCTAAAGAACCATAGTCACTGCCCCGCCCTGATCGTTCCTCTTTGTTTGCGTTTTACGGCCAAAAAATTAGAATTTCTCCTGATTCCCATATTTTCGTGTGTTATAGCCCACGCCTTCCCAGTGGATAGGATTCCTGCAGCCGGATTGCCTAAAATTTTTCCGGGACATAACATATGACTTAAGGAACCATAGTCCCTGCCCCGCCATGAACTTCCCTCATCTTTTGCATTTTACGGCCAAACAACTAGAATTCCGCCAGATTTCCATATTTTTGTGTGCTATAGCCCACGCCATCCAAGTGGTCCCGGGACTCCCGGACCCCAATCGCCTAAAAGTTTTTCCGGCCATCAAATACGACCTAAGGAACCATAGTCACTGCCCCGCCATGATCATGCCTCATTTTTAGCGTTTTACGGCCAAAAAACTAGAATTCCGCCTTATTCCCATATTTTCGTGTGCTATACGCCTTCCGAGTGGGCCGGCCCACCGGACTCGAATCGCCTAAAATGTTTCAGGCCCATCAAATACGACCTAACGAACCATAGTCACCTCCCCGCCCTGACCGTTCCTCGTTTTCTTGCATTTTACGGCCAAAAAACTAGAATTTCCCTTGATTCCCATATTTTCGCTTGCTATAGCCCACGCCTTCCCAGTGGATAGGACCCCCCGCAGTCGGATTGCCTAAAGTTTTTCAGGAACATCAAATACGACCTAAGGAACCATAGACACCGCCCCGCCATGAACTTCCTTTATGTTCTTTTATCATTTTACGGCCAAAAAACTAGAATTCCGCCCGATTCCCATATTTTTGTGTCCTCTAGCCCACGCCATCTAAGTGGTCCCGGGACCCCCGGACCCCGATCACCTAAAACTTTTCCGGGCCATCCAATACGACCTAAGGAACCATAGTCACTTCCCCGCCATGATCATGCCTCATTATTTGCGGTTTTCGGCCAAACAACTAGAATTCCGCTCGATTCCCATATTTCCGTATGTTATAGCCCACGCCTTCCGAGTGAGCCAGGCTCCCCGGATTCGGATCGCCTAAAATTTTTTGGGCCATAAAATACGACCTAAAGAACCATAGTCACCGCCCCGCCATGATCGTTCCTCAGTTTTTGCGTTTTACGGCCAAAAAATTAGAATTCTGCCTGATTCTCATATTTTCGTGTGTTCTAGTCCACTCCTTCCGAGTGGGCCGGGGCAACCCCAAACCCGAATCACCTAAAATTTTACGGGCCATCAAATAGGACCTAAGGAACCATAGTCACTGCCTTTCCATGACCGTTCTTCGTTACTTTGCATTTTACGACCAAAACACTAGAATTCCACGTGATTTTCATATTTTCGTGTGTTATAGCCCACGCCTTCTGAGTGGGCCCGGGCCCCCATGACCCGGATCGCCAAAAAACTTTTCTGGCCATCAAATACGACCAAAGGAACCATAGTGACCGCCCCGCCATGATAGTTCCTCGAGTTTTGTGTTTTACGGCCAAAACACTATAATTCCACCCGATTCCCATATTTTCGTGAGCTATAGCCCACGCGTTCCGAGTGGGCCCGGCCTTCCAGAACCGGATCGCCTAATATTTTTTCGGGTCATCAAATACGACCTAAGGAACCATAGTCACTGCCCCGCTATGACCGTTCCTCGTATTTTTGTATTTTACGGCCAAAAAACTAGAATTCTGCCCGATTCCCATATTTTTGAGTGTTATGGCCCACGCCTTCCGAGTGGGTCAGGGCATCCCTGACCCGGATCGCCTAAAATTTTTCGGTGTATCAAATACGACCTAAGAAACCATAGTCGCCACCCATCCATGACCATTCCTCATTGTTTTGTGTTTTACGGCCAAAAACAAGAATGTCGCCTAATTCCCATATTCTCGTGTGTTATAGCCCACGCCTTCCGAGTGGATAGGCCCCCCCGGTCCCGGATCGCCTAAACGTTTTCCGGGACATAAAATACGACCTAAGGAACCATAGACACCGCCTCGCCATGAACTTTCCTCATTTTTTGCAATTTACGGCCAAAAATCTAGAATTTTGCCCGATTCCCATATTTTCGTGTGCTATAGCCCACGCCTTCCGAGTGGGTCCGGGATGCCCGGACCCCGATCGCCTAAAATTTTTTGGTCTATCAAATACGACCTAAGAAACCATAGTCGCCGCACATCCATGACCGTTCCTCGTTTTTGTGCGTTTTACGGCCAGAAAATAAGAATTCCGCATGATTCTCATATTATCTTGTGTTATAGCCCACCCCTTTCGAGTGGATAGGTCACCCGGACTCGGATCGCCTAAAAGGTTTTCGAGCCATCCAATACGACCTAAAGAACCGTGGTCATCGCCTCGCCCTGACCATTCCTCTTTTGTTTGCGTTTTACGGCCAAAAAACTAGAATTTCATGTGATTCCCATATTTTCGCGTGCTATAGCCCACGCCTTCCCAGTGGAGAGGACCCCCCGCAGCCGGATCGCCTAAAATTTTTTCGAGACATCAAATACGACCTAAGGAGCCATATACACCGCCCCGCCATGAACTTTCCTCATTTGTTGCATTTTACGGCCAAAAACCTAGAATTCCGCCTGATTCCCATATTTTTGTTTGCTATAGCCCACGCCATCCAAGTGGTCCCGGGACCCCCAGAGCTCGATCGCCTAAAAACTTTTCGGGCCATCAAAAACGACCTAAGGAACCATAGTCACTGCCCCGCCATGATCGTGCCTCAATGTTTGCGTTTTACGGCCAAAAAACTAGAATTCCGCCCGATTCCCATATTTTCGTGTGCTATAGCCCACGCCTTCCAAGTGGGCTGGGCCCCCTGGACTCGAATCGCCTAAAAAATTTCCAGGCCATCAAATATGACCTAAAGAACCATAGTCACCACCCCGCCCTGATCGTTCCTCATTTTTTTGCGTTTTACGGCTAAAAAACTAGAATTTTATCGGATTCCCATATTTTCGCGTGCTTTTGCCCACGCCTTTTTAGTGGATAGGACCCCCCGCAGCCGGATCGCCTAAAATTTTTTCGGGACATCAAATACGACCTAAGGAACCATATACGCCACCCCGCCATGAACTTCCCTAATTTATTGCGGCCAAAAAACTAGAATTTTGCCCGATTTTCATATTTTTGTTTGCTATAGCCAACGCCATCCTAATGGTCCCGAGACCCCGGGACTGCCGGACCCTGATCGCCTAAAAATTTTTCGTGCCATCAAAAATGACCTAAGAAACCATAGTCACTGCACCGCCAAGATCGTGCCTCATTATTTGCGTTTTTCGGCCAAACAACAAGAATTCCGACCGATTCCCATATTTTCGTGTGCTATAGCCCACGCCTTCCGAGTGGGCCGCCCCCTCCCCCCCGGACTCAGATCGTCTAAAATTTTTTCGGGCCATCAAATACAACCTAAAGAACCATAGTCACCGCCCCGCCATGATCGTTCCTAATGTTTTGCGTTTTACGGCCAAAAAACAAGAATTCTGCCTGATTCCCATATTTTCTTGTGCTATAGCCCACTCCTTCCAAGTGGGCCCGGGCAACCCCAGACCCGAATCGCCAAAAAGTTTTCTGGGCCATCAAATAGGACCTAAGGAACCATAGTCACCACCCTGCCACAACCGTTCCTCGTTTTTTTGCGTTTTACGGCCAAAAAACTAGAATTCCACGTGATTCCTATATTTTCATGTGCTATAGCAAACGCCTTCCGATTGGGCCCAGGCCCCCATGACCCGGATCGCCTAAAACTTTTCCGGGCCACCAAATACAACAAAAGGAACCATAGTCACCACCCCTCCATGATCATTCCTCAGGTTTTGCGTTTTACGGCCAACACACTAGAATTCCGCCTGATTCCCATATTTTAATGAGCTATAGCCCACGCCTTCCGAGTGGGCCCGGGCAACCCCGGATTCGGATAGCCTAAAATTTTTTTGGGTTATCAAATACGGTCTAAGGAACCATAGTCTCCGCCCTGCCATGACCGTTCCTTGAGTTTTTGCATTTTATGGCCAAAACACTAGAATTCTGCCCGATTCCCAAATGTTTGAGTGCAATAGCCCACACCTTCCGTGTGGGTCCGGGCATCACGGACCCCGATCGTTTAAAAATTTTCGGTCTATCAAATACGACCTAATAAACCATAGTCGTCGCCCATCCATGACCGTTCCTCATTTTTCTGCGCTTTACGGACAATAAACAAGAATTCCGCATGATTCCCATATTCTCATGTGTTAGCCCACGCCTTCCGAGTGGGTAGGCCCCCCAGACCCGGATCGCCTAACATTTTTCCGGGCCATCAAATACAACCTAAAGAACCATTTCCACTGCGCTATCATGGCCGTTCCTCATTTTTTTGCGTTTTACGGCCAAAACACTAAAATTCCGCCTGATTCCCATATTTTCGTGTACTATAGACCACGTCTTCCGAGTGGGTCGGGCCCCCCGGACTCGGATCGCCTAAATATTTGCGGGCCATCAAATACGACCTAAAGAACCATAGACACCGCCCCGCCCTGACCGTTCCTCTTTTTTTGTGTTTTACGGCCAAAAAACTAGAATTTTATCTATTTCCCATATTTTCGCGTGCTATTGCCCACGCCTTCCCAGTGGATAGGACCCCCCGCAGCCGGATCACCTAAAATTTGTTTGGGACATAAAATACGACCTAAGGAACCATAGACACCTCCCCTCCATGAACTTCTCTCATGTTTTGCATTTTATAGCCAAACAACTAGAATTTTGCCTGATTCATATATTTTTGTGTGTTATAGCCCACGCCATCCAAGTGGTCCCACGACCCCCGGACCCCGATCGCCTAAAAATTCTCCGGGCCATCAAGTACGACCTAAGGAACCATAGTCACTGCCCCGCCATGATCGTGCCTCATTGTTTGCATTTTACAGCCAAAAAACTAGAATTCCGCCCGATTCCCATATTTTCGTGTGCTATAGCCCACGCTTTCCGAGTGGATCGGGCCCCCCGGACTCGGATCGCCTAAAATTTTTTCGGGCCATCAAATACTACCTAAAGAACCATAGTTACCGCCTCGCCCTGACCGTTCCTCTTTG
>AWOL01S0360665.1:0-20908 GCA_000715115.1 Nicotiana otophora | reverse complement strand
CTTACTGGGTACCGACCATGGTGTACTCATACTACACTTCTGCACATTTTTGTGCAGAGCCAGATATTGGAGATATTAGACTTGAGCAGAGTTAAAGTGGGACCGTAAGGTNTATGGAAAATTATTAAATCATCTGTTTGCCATGCCTAAATCCTTATTGTTGAATTTGTTTTTATATGATAATTTGATGTGATTGTTACTTGAAATATTTATGAAATTGCGTGAGTATTGTTGGTTTAATATTTCTTGGAAATTAAATTCCAATATGAATTTTCTTATGCAAATAATTAATTTAAGCGAGCTTAAGAATAAGTATTAATATAATTATCTAAATTTGCATTAATGAAGGTTTTGCTTTATGTTGAGTAATTTCTATCTCTATTGATTGTTTTTGGTTATTTTATCCCGCCCTTATTGCTATCTGTTTCCTAGTATTTTGTATATTATATTGCACAGGTTATTAGACTAGTGAGTATCTTGACTGTACCTCGTCTCTACTCCATTGAGGTTAGTTTTGATACTTACTGGGTACCGACCATGGTGTACTCATACTACACTTCTGCACATTTTTGTGCAGAGCCAGATATTGGAGATATTAGACTTGAGCAGAGTTAAAGTGGGACCGTAAGGTTTTAAGGTAGAGCTGCTTTGTCGTCGCAGTCCCTTGGAGTCTTTTCATTTCATTGTACTGTTAAATGTTAATCAAACAATATTGTATATTCGGTCCTCGTGATCATTTCATGTATTCAGTTAGAGTTCTTGACTCAGTACTACCAGTCTTGGGAGGTTGTATATTCATATTTATTCCGCTGTTAGTTTTGGTTACTTATTTAATTCAAAAACAAAAGCTTCAAAATGTAATAGAAATCGGCTTACCTAGTCTTAGAGACTAGGTGCCATCACGACGCCTGTGGTGGGATTTTGGGTCGTGACAATATGACTCCAACCTTAGTCAATGAACTTATATGATTGCTATGAATAACTAGTGGCTAATACGTATGACCTTAATGAATGAAATTATATATTAGCTATTGAATAAACGGTTAATATAACTATGAATCACAATGATATAATTAACATAGGCCATATGGCTCCAACCTTAGTCAATGAACTTATATAGTTGCTATGAATAACTAATGGATGATACGTAAACCTTAATGAATGAAATTATATATTGGCTATTATATAAACAATCAATATTACTATGAATCACAACGATGTAATTAACATAGTCCATATGACTCCAACCTTAGTCAATGTACTTATATGATTGCTATGAATAACTAGTGGCCGATATGTATGACCTTAATGATATTATATATTGGCTATTAAATAAATAGTCAATATAACTATGAATCACAGCGATGTAATTAACATAGGCCATATGACAACAACCTTAGTCAATGGACTTATTTGGTTGTTATGAATAACTAGTGGCCGATACGTATGACCTTAATGAATGAAATTATATATTGGCTATTATATAAATGGTCAATATAACTATGAATCACAATGATGAAATTAACATAGGCCATATGACTACAACCTTAGTCATTAACTATTGACTATTACAAGGGGACTAAATATGCAAAATACATAACTTAATTAATTAATATTTCATAATTAAAATTGCTACTTAGGATTCAAATTTAGGATGAAAAAATGATGGAATTAGCATTAAAAAATGATGTAATTAGCATTCAAACGATGGGATTCAAAGTTGTCAAAATTGAACGATGAAAAAACTTAAGAGGGAAAATTAACATTCAAAATTTTAGAGGAGGGTGCTTGAAATATGTTTTTTGGCTGGGTTGTCACCATATATATAGTCTCATATACTAAAATCCTATAGACCTAAAACACACTCACCTACATAAACCCTAACTATGGACGCCTCTCCGTCTACCAAATGAGCCATATCTCACTCTTCTACTGATGATAATAAAGAAGAGAATAATCCAACATTTGAAGTGGTTATGACTGATTCATACATCAACTACGAGATCTGGTAAATTATTATGTCCTTTAAACTTATTTCTTTGAATTTTACACTAACTTCTTCTTGACTTAAATCAAACACATATTTTTCTTTGAATATATATATATATATATATCACTAACTTCTTTTGAGTTAAATCCTAACTGAATATTTTTTTACATCAAATACTTTTGTTTTTGATACCTTAATTCCAAAACAATATATGCATCAGTAGAAAATTATGTCCTTTTTTCTTATTTCTGTTTCATATTTTCCGAAAACTTAATAGTAATGGTTTTTACAGTATATTTCAAAACAAATCTATGAAGATCTTCCTCCAACAGTCGAAACCACACTTCTTCACTATCGTGGCAAAGAGTGGTTTGTATCTTTGAGCGTTGGTGAACGAAGAAGGTTCAAAATAGATTGAAAACTTTTTTGTTTTGGACAATTATGTTAAGCGAGGTTACGTCGTCAAAATTGAGTTGGTTAATATTGCACCACTGTTTGTTGTCTTCAAAGTTCAAGTGAAGGGAGAAGGAACTTCTGATAATCCGGTTGAAATTGATGTTTATAGGATGTGTTTGTGTTGATTTATGCTTTTGTTATCTTTTATGTTCATGTTGATTTAGTTATGGTAGTTGTGCTTTGATTTTCTGTTGAACTATAGATGTTATCAAATTTTAATCTTCATCACATTGGTTTTCTTTGCTATAACAACTTTTTTTAATTATTATTGAAAAACCGAAATGGAATGAACAATGATCTCTTTGGAAGAGTAAATGCTTCATAGGGAAGTTAAATGATTGGTATGTCATTATTGTGATAGTAAATAGGGAGTTATGGATTGAAGGGTGGTAAACGATGGATATGAAGGGTGGTAACCCTAAGATATGCATCAGTAGCTTCAACTACATATTCATCCACATCCTTCCTTTGTTTTTGTTAGAAGTCTTATACTAATAATTTTTTAGAAGTCTTACATGAACAAGAACGAATACATGCATTGAAATCTGTATGATTTACATTGATGCCAATTCCGAAAAAATAGATATTGTATTTATTAAAACAACTTTGGTATCCGAAACCATTAAATACAATACAAAATACCAATACAACTTGAAAATCGAAGTAAGCAATTAAATACAATTCAATACAATGCACAATGATTGGGAACAAGAAGAGCAACAGTTAATGCATCCTCTTCTACAGGGAAGAAGAAGAGTCACATGTAAATTAGTGCGTCCACATCTATTTGGAAGAAGAAAAGTCGCGGGTAGAAAAATTATATGAGCAATACTGGATGAAGTGCACTACATGAAAACTAATTCAAAACACAAAAATACCTAGGGTAGGGTTACAAGATAGTGGTTGAATATTTTCTCTTTTGGTTAATACAATACAACCTAGTACAACTGGGCAACTATATTTTTTGGAAAAAAAGTGGTTGTATGTAGGGGTTAAAGGTAGGGTTTTAAATACCAAGATAGGGGTTGAAGGTAGGGTTTTAAGTTGCAAACTAGATTTTTTTCGTTTTTAGTAATGTCAAGATGTGAGTATTTTAGTTTATAGTTTTGTACTAGTTTTAATCTTGTCAAGTCTTTCACTTCTATACTAGTTGCAACTAATAACATTTCGTTAGTTTAGTCCTCTAAATTCAAAGCCAGTAACAATAAAATAAAGCATTTAACAATGACAATTATAATACCACACGTTTAAACTCTTTACAAAACAAAGTCACTACCTTCAAAATGAATCTATCTCAAATCAAATTAAATAAGTTCCAAACTCAAATCATCTCAAACTAAATGGTCAAGTTTTTCACTTTTCAGTTTGCTTCATTGTTGTCATGGCCCAAAATCTAACCGTCGTGATGGCATCTATCGTGGAACTAGGCAATCCACAACTCAACATCTCAACACAGAAAAATCTTTGAACATAAATATAGAAGCATTTCAATAATTTAGGAAAAAGCCTTTTTGAAAACATAAATATCCAAAATACGATACAATCCATCCCAAAATCGGGGTGTCACTGAGTACATGAGCGTCAAAATCAGAATACAGTCCACTACAGTGTCTAGAGAAATAAACTAAAAATATAACTAGTGATATAGAAGGAGAGTCAAGGCCTACGAACGCCGTGCAACTATCTTTGTAGTCTCCGAACTCTGAAGTCTCAATCAGCAACTGCCGCCGTGACCAAAAATGCCTGGATCTGCACACGAGGTGCAGGGAGTAACGTGAGTACATCTAACTCAGTAAGTAACAAATCCAAACTTTGGATTGAAAGGTAGTGACGAACTCAACCGGTATAGATAAAATAGAAATAACTGTACAGAAATGTAGGTATGCTTTCAAATTAAATAGGCAACTCAAAATAATAAAGTGAAGCAAATCTGAATAGTGTAAAGGATATAACTCTGCTATCTCTATATGCCAATGCACATACTGTATGTGATGCACCATGCTGTCAACCTCATGTGCTCACACTCTCGAATGCTCAACCACTCCGGAGGGGTGTGTTACAGACTCCGGAGCGGCTCCTACAGCCCAAGCACTATCATAAAATCAGTATAACCGATGCAGCGTGCAGCCCGATCCTATAACTGTCACTCATAATCAGGCTCTCAACCTCACTCAGTCATCAATCTCTCCGGTCTCACTCACGGGCTCACAATATCATTAAAACTAGCCCAAAATAATGATTTGATGTATCAATAAATAACAACAGAGACAGAGATATGATATGAAATGCATGAACATGACTGAGTACTTAATATCAATGAAATCAGTGAGATGACAACAAGAAATGACCAATAGGGGTCTCAACAGTACCGGCATAAAACCTAAACATGATATCTAGCATGATTGACAGCTCAATTACTTTGTCACAAGATGAAAATATGGATATCAACAAAATAGAGACACTATACAGTGCTATGGAATCAACCAGGCCACAATACTCACGGTGCATGCTCGCACACCCGTCACTTGGCATATGCATCACCTCAATACCAATCGTATAGCACATAGTTCGGGGTTTCGAACCCTCAGAACCAAGTTTGAATGCGTTACTTACCTCAAACCAAGCAAATCCTACTCCGAAATGCCTTTTCCCCTCAGATCAGTCTCCAAATGCCCTGAATCTAGCCACAAGGAGTACAATATAATTAATATAGGCTAAAGGAATGAATTCCACAAGAAAAACACGAATTATAAGCCAAAATCCGAAATAGGCTTGACCCGGCCCCCGGGCCCATGTCTTAAAATACGACAAAAGTTACAAAACCCAAAATCCCATTCACTCACGAGTCTAACCATATTAAATTTATCACAATCCGACACCATTTGGTCATCCAACTCCCCAAAATCCACTCTCCAATTCTCAAGCCCTAAACCCCCAAATTACACTTCAGAATCTTACTAATTAGGTGGGGAAATCAGTGGGGAAACAAGTTTTATGATCCAAAACGAGTACAAGACGCTTACCTCAATAATCACCTGGAAAACTTCTCCAAAATCGCCTAAGTCTAAGTCCAAAATGTTGAAATAAGACTAAAATCGCGAACCCTTGCTTTTAAACCTTTTGCCCAGAATTTTCGCATTTGCGGGCCTATTGTTGCACCTGCGACGTCGTATCTGCGGTGAAAATGCCACTTCTGCGGAAGTCACTTGCACCTCCAGGGCCCGAACCTTTGCTCCAGGTTCCGCACATGCGAACGCGCATCTGCGGCCCTGGCCTCACTTCTACGGAGTCACTCTCTCCCAGCTGCCCCCCGCACCTGCTCCTACTTGTCCGCATTTGTACTACCACAGGTACAGGAAATTCTTCGCACCTGCGACCCCAGTCCTTCATGGCCTTGCCCGCATCAGCGATTCATGCCATGCTTCTGCGTGCTCGCACCTGCGGTGCCCACTCCGCAAGTGCGGTTACACCAGTAGCAGCAGCTCTTCAGCTGCTTCATCAACTCAAAAATTAAGTCCTATTCAGAGAGGGGTTATTTTGAGTGTGGAGATTTGGGTCACATAAAGAGATATTGCCCCCGCCTTTCTGGAGGTCCAGTACATCAGAGGAGTCAGGCTGCGACTTCAGCACCAGTTACTTCACCATCCGCCCAGCCCGATCAGGGTGGGGCTCAGTCAGCTAGGGGTCGCCCAAGAGGGGGAGGCCGATCAAGTGGCGGTCAGGCCTAATTCTATGATATTCCTGCTAGACCAGATGTGGTTGCTTCAGATACAGTGATTACAGGTATTGTCTCAGTATGCCACAGAGATGCCTCTGTATTATTTGACCCTGGTTCCACTTATTTGCATGTATCATCGTATTTTGCTCATTATCTGGATGTGCCCCTTGAGTCCTAAGTTTCAACTGTTCACGTGTCTACGCAGTGGGCGATACTATTGTGGTGGACTGTGTATATCGGTCGTGTGTAGTGACAATTAGGGTATTGGAGACTAGAGCTGATCTTTTATTGCTTAGTGTGGTGGACTTCGACGTGATCTTGGATTGGTTGTCTCTATGTCATACTGTTCTGGATTGTCACGCTAAGATCATGATGTTGGCAATGCTGGGGTTGCCAAGGATTGAGTGGAGAGGTTCTCTAGACTATGTTCCCAGCAGAGTGATTTCATATTTGAAGGCCCAGCTGATGGTTTAGAATGGTTGTTTATCTTATTTGGCCTTTGTGAGGAATATTAGTGCTGATACTCCTTCTATTGATTCTGTTCCGGTGGTGCGAGAGTTTCCGGATGTGTTTCCTGCAAACCTGCCGGGCATGCTGCCCGACAGGGATATTCACTTTGGTATTGAGTTGGTGCCGGGCACTCAGCCCATTTCTATTCCACTGTATCATATGGTACCAGTTGAGTTGAAGGAATTAAAGGAGAAGATTCAGGAACTTCTTGATAAGGGGGTTATTAGGCCTAGTGTGTCGCCTTGGGGTGCACCAATTCTGTTTGTGAAGAAGAAGGATGGTACTATAAGGATGTGCATTGATTACAGGGAGTTGAACAAAGTTACAATCAAGAACAAGTATCCTTTGCTGCACATTGATGATCTATTTGACGAGCTTGAGGGAGCGAGGGTGTTCTCTAAAATTGATTTGAGGTCTGGTATCACCAGTTAAAGATTCGGGACTCGGATATTCTAAAGACGACATTTAGGACTCGTTATGGTCATTATGAGTTTCTTGTGATGTATTTTGGGCTGACCAACGCCCCAGCATCATTAATGCATCTGATGAACAGTGTATTTCCACCTTGTATTGACTCATTTGTCATAGTATTCATTGATGACATCCTGGTGTACTCTTGTAGCTAGGGGGAGCATGCCCAACATTTCAGGATTGTGTTGCAGTGGTTGATGGAGGATAAAATTTATGCTAAGTTCTCCAAATGTAAATTTTGGCTTAGTTCAGTGGCGTTCATGGGGCACGTCGTGTCCAGTGAGGGGATTCAGGTGGATCCGAAGAAGATAGAGGTGATTCAGAGTTGGCCCAGACCGTCCTCAGATATGGAGATTCAGAGCTTTCTCGGCTTGGACGGTTATTATCGTCGCTTCGTGGTGGGTTTCTCGTCCATTACATCGCCTTTGACCAAATTAACCTAAAAGGGTGCTATTTTCAGGTGGTCAGATGAGTGTGAGGGGAGCTTTCAGAAGCCCAAGATTGCCTTGATGGCAACTCTAGTTCTAGTTCTACCTTCAGCTTCTGGTTCTTATACATTGTATTATGATGCTTCTCAGAGTGGTATTGAGTGTGTCTTGATGCAGGAGGGTAGAGTGATTGCTTATGCTTCACGTCAGTTGAACCCCCATGAGAAGAACTACCCTGTTCATGATTTGGAGTTGGCTGACATCGTTCATGTATTGAAGATTTGGAGGCATGATCTCTACGATGTGTCTTGTGAGGTGTTTACAGACCATCGGAGTCTCCAGCACTTGTTAAAACACAAGGATCTAAATTTGAGGCTACAGAGATTGTTGGAGCTATAAAGGACTATGATATCATTATTTTGTATCATCCCGGGAAGGCCAATGTGGTAGCCGATGCCTTGAGTAGAAAGGCGGTGAGTATGCGTAGCCTCACATTCATTCATGCTGGTGAGAGACCGCTTGCAGTTGATGTTCAGGCCTTGTCCAACCAGTTTGTGAGATTAGATATCTCAGAGCCCAGTCGGGTTCTAGCTTGTGTGGTTTCTCGGCCTTCCTTATATGATCGCATCAAAGAGTGCTAGTATGATGATCCCCATTTGCTTTTCCTTAAGGACACAGTTCAGCACGGTGATTCTAGAGATGTTACTATTAGGGATGATGAGGTATTGAGGATACAAGGTCGGATTTGTGTGCCTAATGTGGATGGGCTACGTGAGTTGATTCTTGAGGAGGCCCACAGTTCGCGGTATTCCATTCATCCGGGTGCCACGAAGATGTATTAGGACTTGGGGCAGTATTATTGGTGGAGAAGAATAAAGAAGGATATAGTGGGGTTTGTAGCTCGGTGCCTTAACTGTCAGCAGGTGAAGTATGAGCATCAGAGACCGGGCAGATTGCTTCAGAGGATAGAGATTCCAGAGTGGAAATGGGAGCATATTACCATGGATTTTGTAGTTGGGCTCCCACAGACTTCGAGGAAGTTCGATGCTATTTAGGTGAGTATGGATCAACTGACCAAGTCCGCGCACTTTATTTCAGTTGGGACTACTTATTTTTCGGAGCGGTTGGCTGAGATTTACATCCGAGAGATTGTTCGCCTTCACGGTGTGCCAGTGTCCATCATTTCAGATCGGGGCACGCAGTTTTGGAGAGTTGTGTAGTGAGAGTTGGGTACCCAGGTTGAGTTGGGCACAACATTTCACCCTCAGATGGACGGATAGTCCGAGTGCACTATTCAGATATTGGAGGACATGTTACATGCTTGTGTCATCGATTTTCGGGGTTCTTGGGATTAGTTTCTGTCGCTCACGGAGTTTGCCTACAACAATAATTACCAGTCGAGCATTCATATGGCTCCGTATGAGGCTTTGTATGTGAGACGATATAGATCTCCAGTGGGTTGGTTTGAGCCGGGTGAGGCTAGGCTATTGGGTACTGACTTGGTTCAGGATGCTTTGGACAAGGTTAAATTGATTCAGGAGCGACTTCGCACGGCGCAGTCTAGACAGACGAGTTATGGCGATAGGAAGGTCCGTGATGTTTCTTACATATTTGGGGAGACATTTCTGCTTAAGGAATCACCCATGAAGGGTGTTGTGAGATTCGAGAAGTAGAGCAAGTTGAGCCCTCGGTATATTGGGTCGTTTGAGGTACTTCAGAGGATTGGAGAGGTGCCTTACAAGCTTGCCATGGCACCAGTTGGTCGAGTGTGCACCCACTATTTCATATTTCTATGATTTGGAAGTATGTCGGTGATCCGTCTCATGTTTTGGACTTCAACACGATTCAGTTGGATGGTGATTTGACTTATGATGTGGAGCCAGTGGCCATTTTGGATGGGCAGGTTAGAAAGTTGAGGTCAAAGGATATAGCTTCAGTGAAGGTGCAGTGGAGAGGTCAGCTAGTCAAAGAGGCTAGTTGGGAGACCGAGCGGGAGATGCGGAGCAGAACCACACTTCAGGTACATTTCTAGACCCGTTCGAGGACGAACGTTTGGTTAAGAGGGGGAGGATGTAACGTCCCGGCCGGTCATTTTGAGAGTTGTAGCCTCATTCCCCCATTTACTGCTCATTTTGTACTTTATAGCTGTTATGTGACTTGACGGGGTAGTTGGTTTGGGTCCAGTGATGTTTTGGAATGAATTGAGACACTTAGTCTCAAGGTTAAAAACTTAAGTTGAAATAGTTGACCGGATGTTGACTTATATTTAAACAGCTCCAAAATGGAGTTTTGATGGTTCTGTTAGCTCCGTTGGGTGATTATGGACTTAGGAGTGTGCCCGGATTATGATTTGGAGGTCCGTAGTGGAATTAAGCTTGAAATGATGAAAGTTGGATTTTTTGAAAAGTTTGACCGAGAGTAGACTTTTTGATATCGGGGTCGAATTCCGATTCCGGAATTTGAAGTAGGTCCGTAATATCATTTGTGACTTGTGTATATAATTTGGGGTCAATCTGATGTGATTTGATAGGTTTCGACGTCATTGGTAGAAGTTAGAATTCCTTAGTTTCAATAGGCTTGAATTGGGGTGCGATTCGTGTTTTCGATATTGTTTGATGTGATTTGAGGGCTCGATTAAGTTCGTATGAGGTTTTAGGACTTGTTGGTATATTTTGTTGAGGTCCCAGGGGACCTCGGGTTGATTTCGTATGATTAACGGATCAAAAGTTGAAATTTAAAGGTTGCTGGTGTAACCGCACCTGCGGAGCTTTGATCGTAGGTGCGAGCTGAGGATGCACATATGCGGCCAAGATTGGGTAGGACTTTGGTCACAAGTGCGAGGAGTTTTCCGCACCTGCGGCCACGCAGGTGCAGAGTGAAGGGCACAGAAGCGGATGGTGCACAGGTGCGATGGGGATCTCCGCACCTGCGTTTTGCGCAGATGCGAGGGATAGGACCGCAGAAGCAGAGGCCCAGCTCCAGTGGTTCACCGTAGAAGCGGGTGGATTGTCGCTTTTGCGGTGCTGCAAATGCGGTTAAATGTCCGCAAAAGCGGAAAGCCTGGGCAGATTATTTAAAATAAGGGTTAGCGATTTTGGCTTCATTTCAAACATTTCATGCACGGGTTTGGGCGATTCTTGAGAGGATATTCAAGGGATTTCTTGAGGTAAGTCTCTTGTGCTCATTGTTTTTCAATAATCTTGTTTTTCCATTGATTTTCCCCCCTAGTTGTGTGTATTTAAGGTGTAAATTGGGAGTTGGAGGCTAGGGATTTGGAGAGTTTGATTTGGGAATTTGGGGGATGATTTGGTGTCGGATATTGATAATTTTGGTATGGTTGGACTCATGGTTGAATGGGCTTTCCGGTTTGTGACTTTTATCGAATTTCGAGACGTGGACCTAGGGTCCAACTTTTGAGTCAATTTTTGACTTTTGATTAATAACTTAGTATTTCATTATGGAATTGATTACTTTAGCCCGTATTGATTGTATCACATTGTTTATGTCTAGATTTGAGGCATTCGGTGGCCGTTTCACGAGGCAAAGTTGTGTTGGAGTAGAGATTTTCTCGGATTAAGGTAAGTAATACTTCTAAACTTGGCCCTGAGGGTTCGAAACCCCGAGTTATGTGTTATATGCTTGGTGTTGAGGTGACGCATATGCCAAGTGACGAGTGTGTGGGCGTGCACCGTAAGAACTTTGACCTGGTCGATTCCATGAAACTGTATAATGGATTTATCTTGTTGATACCTGTGTTTTCATCATGTGATAAAGTAATTGAGTTGTTAATCATGTTTAGGCTATTACTAGTACTGTTGGGACCCATAATGGTCGTTTCCTTGCTGTTGACTTATTGATTACATTGAAATTTCGTACTCAATCATATTTATTCATTGCATATCATATCTCAGTCTCCGTTGCAATTTATTGCTCTATCATATCATCATTTTTGGGATAGCTTCACAACATTGTGAGCCTGGGAGAGAGAGAGAGACTGGAGAGATTGATGATCGAGTGAGGCCGGGGGCCTGATTGAGAGTGACAATTATGGGATCGGGCTGCATGCCACAGCATGTTTATTGATTTATGCCTGGATCTTACTTATTATATCGTTTGGGCTAAAGGAGCCCCTCCGAAGTGTGTACACACCCCTAGTGAGCCAATTGATTATATTGAGGGGTGGATCTTCCCTGGACACAGATCTTGTCCGAATCATTTATATTCAGGGATGGATTTTCCCCTTGACTGGATTGGCCTTATACAGTACTGAGTGACTGACTGCCAGTTGATGTATATATATATATATATATAGGATGGATCTTCCCTAGGTTAGATTGGCCATATACAGTATTGAGTGATTGAGAATGTGAGTACGCGAGACTTTCAGCGTGGTGCATCACATACAGCATGTGCATTGGCATGGAGATGTAGAGAGGTCATACTACTCATATCATTCAGAATTGATCTATCTTTACTTGAATTGAATTTAACTGTTGAACTTGAAAGCATGCCTACATTTCTATACTGTTATTTCTATACTGAACTGTACCTACTGAGTTCATCACTACCTTTCAGTCCAAAGGTTAGATTTGTTACTTATTGATTTGGTTGTACTCACGCTACACCCTGCACCTCGGGTGCAGATCCAGGTGCTTCTGGTCACGGCAGTTGCTGAGTTGTGGAGCTCGGATCTTTGGAGATTATCAAGGTAGATGCTTGGCATTCGCAGACCTTGCCTCTCTCTCATTATCTTCTATTTTATGTTTCAGTTTTTATTTCCTAGACGATGTATTAGACTGTGTTTTTATATATATGCTCATGTACTCTGTGACACCCCAATAGTTGTGAACTTCCATTGTGTTTTGGGTTTCTATCCCGTTTTATGAGAACTTTCATTGTTTAAACTACTTTAATTTGTTTTCTGTTAAAAGTGTTGGAAATATTGTGAAATGTCGGCTTGCCTAGTACCATGTTAGGCGCTATCACGACAGGTTAGGATTTTGGGTGGTGACAGTCTAAAGCACCACTCTCAAATGATGCTCGTGCTCCTCCATGCTACGCGAGTAGATCAAAATGTCATCAATGAAGGCAGTGATAAACTAATCAATATATGGTCTGAACACCCGGTTCATCATATCCATAAATGTTGTTGGGGCGTTAGTCAAACCGAAGGACATTACAAACTCATAATGGCCATATCTAGTCCGGAAAGCCGTCTTCGGAACATCCGAATCCCGAATCTTCAACTGATGGTACCCCGATTTCAAGTCGATATTAGAGAACACCCTAGCACCCTGCAACTGGTCAAATAAATCATCAATACGCGACAATGTGTACTTGTTCTTAATGGTAACTTTGTTCAACTAGCGGTAATCAATGCACATCCGCATAGTCCCATATTTCTTCTTCACAAATAACACCAGTGTACCCCAAGGCGATACACTTGGTCTGACGAACCCCCTTGCTAGCAACTCCTCAAGTTGTTCCTTCAAATCCTTCAAATCTTTCGTAGCCATGCGATATGGTGGGATAGATATAGGCTGGGTACCTGGAGCCAAATCAATACAGAAATTAATATCACGATCTGGTGGCATGCCTGGAAGATCAGAAGGAAATATATCGGAGAACTCCCGGACCACGGGCACTGAATCAATCACTGGATTCTTTGTGGTAGTATACCGAACATAGGCTAGATAAGCTAAACAACCCTTCTCGACCATCTGTCGAGCCTTCATAAAGGAGATAACTCGACTAGATGCACTGACAGACTATCCTTTCCACTCCAATCTAGGTAACTCTGGCATTGCCAAGGTAACAGTCTTGGCATGGCAATCAAGGATGGCGTGATATGGAGACAACCAATCCATGCCCAGGATGACCTCAAAGTCGGTCATATAAACCAACAGAAGATCCGCTCTCTTCTCATAACCACAACAACAATAACAAAATCGCCCACTGGAGTGAACACATAAACATGAGTGCCTAAGGACTCACGAGGAACTCTTAGGAAATGAGCAAATAGAGATGAAACATATGAATATGTAGACCCTAGATCAAATAATACCGAAGCATCCCTACCAGAGACAAAAATAATACCTGTAATCACGGCATCTGAGGCTATTGCATCTGGTATGGATGGAAAGGCATAGAATATGGCTGGAGTGCTACCTAGCTGGCCTCTACCTCTAGGACGACCCCTACCCACCTGCCCTCAGCCTCTGGGTGGCCGGACAACTGGTGGGGCAGCTGGTGCTGTAATCATAGGCTGCTGACCCTGCTGCACTGTCTTGCCTTGAAGCCTGGGCCAGAACCTCCGCACATGACTAAGATCCCCGCACTCAAAACAACTTCTCGGTACTGTGGACTGCTAGCTTGAAGTCTGACCTTGATGGCCTGAATACCCACTAGAGGAACCCTGAATAGCTGATGGGTAGTAGGAACTCTCCGGCATGATGCTGAAATAAAGTTACACTAGAGAACCCCGAGGAGGCGGTGGTGCTGGATATGTGGGCCTACTAGACTGACCCCTCACAAACTGACCCCTGCCCCAGCCTGGGCACCACTGAACTCTCCTGATTATCGAAACCGCTTATCCCTCATTGCCTGCTCTCGGCTCCACTGATGGAAACCCTCGATCCTCCGAGCTATCTTCACAACTAGCCCGTAAAAAGTCCCCATCTCAACCTCTCAGGCCTTGGTGGCCTGGATACCAAAGTGCATACCGAAAACAAACCTCTATACTCTCTTCGCATCGGTAGGAAGTATCATAAGTACATGGCAATACAACTCAGAGAATCTCACCTCATAGTCGGTTACCGACATCTGGCCCTGCTTTAGCTGCTCGAACTAAAATCGCAACTCTTCCCTATAAGAGGGTGAAATATATCTGTCCAAGAAGAGGCGTGTGAACTAATCCCAAGTCATGGGAGGAGAACTTACTGGTCTGCCAAGAAGATAGGACTACCACTATCTACGGGCCCTGCCCTCCAACTGGAAGGTGGTAAAGTCCACCCCGTGGGACTCCAGTATCCTCAAGTTGTGTAATCAGTCCCTGCACTGATCAATAAAGTCCTGGGGGTCCTCATGCCGCTCACCCCCAAAGACAGGAGGATGAAGCCTGGTCCATCTTTCCAATAGCTTCTGCGGATCGTCGACCATAGTTGGTCTGGGCTCAGGTATGACTGCTATAACTTGATGCGCTCTGCCCATAGGTAGTGCGCCTGGGGTCTGATATACAACAGCTGTATGCCCTGGAGCTTGAGCAGTAGGGGTCTATGCTCCCCCTCCCGCCTGAGATATGGCTGGGTTCACTGGAAATAAACCAGCCTGATTCATAGAATCCATAAACCGGAGCATACGGCCTATGACCTCCTAGAATTCCGATGCGGACATGAAATCCACCGGGGCTGGCTCTGTTGCAAGTATCTCGCCCTGCTCCTCAATAATAGGATCCTCTACTGAATCCACTGGTGGCATGAGTGGAACAACTCTAGGACGCCCTCGTCCTCTACCACGAGCTGGAGCCCTCCCTCGGCCTCGGCCTCTGCCTCGGCCTCTAGCAATAGGGGAGCAGCTCTTCCATGATCGGGTACATCTGTTGCGTGCATTCTCACCATCTGCAGCAGAATAAGAGAAAAATACTTATCACAACATCAACTACACGATATGAGATAAACAATAGAGTAGTTTTCTAACACCCTATAGCCAATCGAAGATCAGTACGGCCGTCTCTGCACCGATGCGCAAGACTCTATTAAGCCTGCTCATAACCTGTGAGACCTACGTAAACCTAGTGCTCTGATACTATGTTGTCACGATCCAATTTCTCCTATAGGTCGTGATGGCGCCCAACATCGCCGCTAGGCAAGCCAACGACGAACTAACCATATGATTGCCTCTTTTAGTAAGTTTCCAAGGAATTAACTTCCATTTATTAAGAAATTAAGGAGTATAAATTTAGTAAATAAAACAAAGGCAACTGAGTAGAAAACATAGTGATTTAAATACTCCAAAACCAAAATATCTATTAGTATGTATGCCAAGACCTGGTGTCACAAGTGTATGAGCAACTACTATCTGAAATAAAGTAGACAGAAAAATAGATACAAAAGAGAGATTCTAGGTGCTGCAAAACGGCTCAGGAAGCAGCTCACCACTAGGCCTCGAGGTAATGGGGGTGCGCGCCGATATGACCGCCAGATGCACCAGCCTCATATCCTGCACGATTAGTGCAGAAGTGTAGTGTGAGTACATAAATAACATATACCCAGTAAGTGTCTAGTCTAACCTCAAAAAAGTAGTAACGAGGGGTCGACATCGACACTTAATATGGGCTAGCAATAAAATACAGGAAATTCTAAATAAGCAGGGTTCATGTAAATGATAAATATAACTTCATAACAAGTAGTGAATTATAATTCTTTCACTAATAATAAATTCCAGGTCAATTTCTGTCATTAAATAATTATAACTGCTCAAGCCATAAAATAATATCAAATATAATTAAGCTCCGAGTATTATCACGCACGATTATACCGAGGTCGTACGACCCAATCCAGAATAATATGTACACCGCCGAGGGTCGAGCGGAACGAACCATAAATGCATCTATTCTACTGCCGAGGCGTTCGGCCCACTCCACAAGAAGATAGGATACTTTATGAACATCCAATTTAAGATTTATTACAAGGCTAATACACAAAGAAGCACAATTTCTATTAACGGTCGAGTAACTCGCCAAAACTCAAGTAAGTAAAATTCGGTCTTTTACAATTACCTTATCAAGTTCCAATATAATTTAGGCACTTTAATTAACAAGTAGGGTGCAAACATTACAAGTATTTCATGATTTGGGTTCTAAACTACCCAGACATAAGCATAAATAGTAGCTATGCATGGACTCTTGTCACCTCGTGCGTGCGTTGCCCCCACAATTAGAAGCAAAAAGTAATTTAAATCACCTATGAGGTAAATTCCCTCTTACAAGGTTAGACAAGAGACTTACCTTGTCTCAAAGCTCTCTTCCGATCCACAAATATGCTCAAAATCCTCAACTCAGTGCCAAACAACCCGAAACTAGTCAAAAGTTGTATAAATCAATCAATAAATGTTCAAAAGTTCATAATCTAGCTATTAAAGTGATTACCAAACCCCAATCGGAAGATTCCTAAACATTCACCCCAGGCCCACGTGCCCAGATTCCAGAAATTTTCAAAGAACGTTGTTACCCATAACCTCACAAACTCAAATATATAATTTTCACCCAATTCCATAACCATTTTCATGGGTAAATCCCATTATTATTAAAATTTAGGTTTTCCATCTTAACCCAAAATTTACACAATTTTACATGTTATAATCTACCCATAATCTATGTATTTAACTTATATTGGATAGAAATTACTTACCTCTAATAGCTAGATAAAACCCTCTCTCTAAGACCTCCAAAAGCACCCAAGGAATGCAATAAATGAACCCAAAATGGCCTAAGTCCTGTATTAAAAGGAACTCACTACCTCCAGCATTTCCGCTTATGCGGACCTGGGGCCGCATCTGCCACGCTGCACCTATGGAAAAGTCATCGCAGGTGTGGTCCTAACCCAGGCCGGCTGACTCTGCTTCTGCGGATGGGATACCGCTTCTACGGTCCCGCTTCTGCGAAGGATGGAGCGCATCTGCGGCATTCTCGCTCCTGCGGACGTCTCACCGCAGAAGTGAGACCGCTTCTGCACATACTTTTTCTCTTCTGCGGACCACTGACTAAATTCCCAAAGCCTCTTCTATATCCAACAGATTGCACCTGCGGGCTCGCACCTGTGGCCAAAAGCTCGCAGGTGTGGGCACACCAGAACTAGTGCACCAACAGCCCCTTTTGGGCTCTAACTCGATCCGTGCAACGTCCGAGTAACACCCGAGGCCCCCGAGGCCTCGTCCAAATATAGAAATAAGTTTGTAAACCTAAAAAGGACTCGCTCGCACCCTTGGAAGGTGGAAAACAACATTAAAACAAAGAATCACAATCCAAAACCAATAGAATTAACTTATGAATTTCAAATTCATCCAACTTACTTCGAGCGCGCCGAATCATACTTAAACTACTCGGAATGACACCAAATTTTGCGTTCAAGTTTTAAATCACCATGCAGGACTATTACCTAGCTCGGAATCCCAAACGGACCTCGATAGCACCAAAACCTACTCTAAACCAAATTTAAAGAACTTTAAAACCTTCAATGTGCCAACTTTCAACTTTATGCGCCGAAACGCTCACGAGTCATCCAAAATAAGATCCGAACATACGACCATGTACAAAACTATCATACAAACCTATTGGGATCATTAAATCTCTATTTCGAGGTTGTTTACTAGAAATGTTGACCAAGGTCAAACTTACTCCTTTAAAGCCAATATTAACGAACTAAATGTTCCGATTTCAACCTGAACCCTTCCAAATCTCAAACTAACCAACCCCGCAATATATAAAACAAAAAAGGCATATCCGGGTAGCCTTATTTAGGGGAACGAGGATCTAGAAAGCAAAACGACTGGTTAGGTCGTTACAATCTAAGTTGTATCTGCAAGTAGTTTGAAACAAAAGGTATTCTATGTTTCCATATACTTAAGGTGTTGTCTAATAAGAGGATTTAAAACATTAATGAGAGGTATATATTGAGAAGGTGGAGAAGAGATGTTGTTCGTCCACACTTGAAACATTTCTTTCTAGGAGGTTACCCATGTATGACTTCTGAATACATGCTGTACATGAAACTATTAGAGCATTCTGAACGTGTTTATGATATTACATTGGATACTGAAGTGATGAGGCAATATATTAAGTATGATTTGGACCGATTGGAGCATGACCTTTTAAATTGGGATGATTATATGATATTTCCAAACTGAGAATTGGAAGATATGCGTGATGGTGTGGGTGAGGGTGGGGTGAGGGTAATGGTGAAGGAAGAAATATAAGAGATCCTAGATACATAGCTTCTCGTGGATGTCCAAGGTTGAATAGATATAGCAGGTGAAATAATTCATACTTTAGAAGTTCACAAACGGGTGGTGGAAGTAGAGTTAGAGGTAATAAGAGGGGTAGAGGTGGTGGTAAAGATGGTGGTAGAGGTAGTGGAACTCTTCAGCTAGCGGAAGGATTTGAGGTAAAGTATAAAAAATTTGATTAATTATTTTTTAAATTGCTTATGCTTATTGGTCTTATTTACTCTAATTACATCAAGATGATCAACAGTATCACCAAAGAGTAGCTTGCCTGATCTAAACAATTATAATGACTCGGCCGGTCGTTTTGAGCGTATTAGCCTCGATCCCCTATTTACTGCATTTTCCCGTATCTGTTTCTTCTTACGTGACTTGCCGGGAAGTCTTATTTTGGTTTCAGAGTGTTTTGGGACACTTAGTCCCTAAAACGGAAGCTTAAGTCTTAGAATTTTGACCGTAGTCAGAATGGTGTGAAGACGACTCCGAAATAGAGTTCTGTCGGTTCTGTTAGCTCCGTGAGTGATTTTGGACTTAGGCGCACGTCCGGACTGTGAATTTGAGATCTGTAGCTGATTTAGGCTTGAAATGGCAAAAGTTGAATTTTTAAAAGTTTGACTAGGGGGTTAACTTTTTGATATAGGGGTCGGATTCCGATTCCAGATGTTGGAGTAGGTTCGTAATGTTGAATATGCCTTGTGTGCAAAATCTGAGGTCAATCAGGCATGGTTTGGTATGATTCGGCATCGTTTGTAGAATTCGGAAATTTAGAAGTTCTTTAGGCTTGAATCCGGGTGTAATTGGTGTTTTGGTGTTGTTTTGAGTGATTCAAAGGTTCGACTAAGTTCGTATTGGGTTATATGACTTGTTGGCATATTTGGTTGAGGTCCCAGGGGCCTCGGGTATATTTCGGGTGGTTAACGGACTTGATATTTTAGTTGATGAAGCAGTTGAAGAGCTGATGCTACTGGTGTAACCGCACCTGCGGAGTGGGCACCACAGGTGCGAGCACGCAGAAGCATGGCATGAATCGCAGATGAGGGCAAGGCCATGAAGGACAGGGGCCGCACGTGCAAAGCATTTCCCGCACCTGTGGTAGCGCAGATGCAGACAAGTGGGTGCAGGTGCGGGGGCAGCTGGGAGAGAGTGACTCCGCAGAAGCTAGGCCAGGGCCGCATATGCGAGTTCACAGGTGCGGAACCTAGAGCGCAGGTGCGGAAGCGGCATTTTCACCGCAGATACGGCATTGCAGGTGCGACAATAGGCCCGTAGATGCTAAAAGTCTGGGCAGAAGGTTTAAAAGCAAGGGTTCACGATTTTAGTCTTATTTCAATATTTTGGACTCAGGCTTAGGCGATTTTGGAGAAGATTTTCGCTGTGATTATTGAGGTAAGCTTCTTGTACTCTTTTTGGATCATAAAATTTGCTTCCCCACTGATTTCCCCACCTAATTAGTGAGACTTTGAAGTGAAAATTAGGGTTTAGGGCTTGAGAATTGGAGAGTGAATTTTGGGGAATTGGATGACCAAATGGTGTCGGATTTTGATATATTTGGTATGGTTAGACTCGTGAGTGAATGGGATTTTGGGTTTCGTGACTTTTGTCGGATTTCGAGACATGGGCCCAGGGGACGGGTCGAGCCTATTTCAGATTTTGGCTTATAATTTCGTATTTGTCTTGTGGAATTGATGCCTTTAGCCTATATTAATTATAACGTACTGCTTCTGGCTAGATTCAGGGCATTTGGAGACTGATTCGAGGGGCAAACACATTTCGGAGTAGGATTTGCTTAGTTTGAGGTAAGTAACGCTTTCAAACTTGGTTCTGAGGGTTTGAAACCCCGAACTATGTGCTATACGATTGGTATTGAGGTGATGCACATGCCAAGTGACGGGCGTGCGAGTGTGCACCGTAAGCATTGTGGCCTGGCTGATTCCATGGCACTGTATAGTGACTCTATTTTGTTGATATACGTATTTTCATCTTGTGATAAAGTAATTGAGCTGTCAATCATACTAGATATCATGTTTAGGCTTTATGCCGGTACTGTTGGGACCCCTAGTGGTCGTTTCTTGTTGTCATCTCACTAATTTCATTGATATTAAGTACTCAGTCATATTCATGCATTTCATATCATACCGTCGTCTCACTTGTTATTTATTGATACATCATATCATTGTTTCTGGCTAGTTTTCATGATATTGTTTGCCCGTGAGTGAGACCAGAGAGATTGTTGACTGAGTGAGGCTGAGAGCCTGATTATGAGTTATAGTTATGGGATCAGGCTACACGCCGCGGCAGTTATACTAATTGACCTGTAACACCCCCCCTCCCCCCCCC
>AWOL01S0360615.1:0-16949 GCA_000715115.1 Nicotiana otophora | reverse complement strand
AGCACATATAAGCGGTACTGCATCGGCTGGCCTACCCAACTCATTGGCCTCCCACCATCTGTAAGCTGCCCCTATCAACTGAAAAGTAGTAAATAAAACTCCGCTGGTCTCCAAAATACCCGCTGCGCAGAGCATCCGATGTCACCTATTTATAAACTCCTGAGCATCCTCTGAATTTGCCCCATTGAACTTGGAGGCTTAAGCCTCCCAAACCGCTCCAGTCTCTTATGCTCCTCATCACTCATAGGTGGGCCAACCTGGGCCTAAGTAGCAGCAACCAATTGGGCTGGTAGTATCCCCGTTGTCTGGAGTCCCTAAGCTACCTACTCTGGAGTACGGACAGCGGGAGTCTGGGCACCTCCCCTGGCCTGTGAAGTGGCTGGTGCAACTGAAATTGAGACTGCCTGAGCCAAGCTCGTGCACCCAGTCAAAATCTGGGTTAAGGCCTTCTGAAGGCCTGGGATCACAATGGGCATAGCTACTGTTTGAGCTTGTCCCACCGGCTCAACAACTTCTGGTATCAGCTCCACAACTGGAGCAACTAGTGGCTCCACATGTGCTATTCTAGCTGTAGTACGAGCTACACCTCGGCCTCTTGCATGGCCCCGGTCTCTCGCGGCCCTAGCTGGTAGTACTGGTGTCCGTTCGCCTGATCCGGTCGTACGTATCCTCACCATCTGTGAAAGAATAGAAGAGTAAAAGTTCAGATTCTGGAATTAACAAATCCGCATGACAAGAAGACAAGAAAGTGAAGTTTCCTAACGGATCGGCAGCCTCTCGAAGGTAAATACAGACATCTCTGTACCGATCTGCAAGACTCTACTAAACCTACTCATGACTCGTGACACCTAAGTAACCTAGTGCTCTGATACAAACTTTTCACGACCCAAAATTCCAACCGGTCGTGATGGCACCTAACACACTTGCTAGGCAAGCCGACAATCACATAACAACTAAACATTTGAATAAAACATTTTTTAATAAGCTCAACAACGGAAAATATCATAAAAATCTGATAAAACTAACTGAAAGACAACTACAACCACCCCAAAACCTGGTGTCAACGAGTACATGTGCACTACTAAGTATCAACATAGACCAAAACTCTAGTACAACTGTCTGAGAAATAAAACAGTACTGAATAAAATACAGGAAAATGAGTCAAGGTCTGCGAACGTCATAGAAGCTACCTCGAAGTCTCCAAGCAGGTACTAGCACAGATCTAGCAGTCACCACATCTCGATGTACATGGATCTGCAAACGAAGTGCATAGTGTAGTATGAGTACAACCGACCCCATGTACTCAATAAGTAATATAACTAACCTTGGGCTGAAAGCAGTGACGAGCTCAGAAGGATATAGTCAAAACCAAATAAAATGTCACCAAAGATATGATAATGACAATGACAATATATAACTCAGAGAAATTCCATAATCAGCTTATTCAGGGTACAGAAATTTAGGCATGCTTTTAAGTTCAACAATTAAAGCTCAACACTGATAAGAATATGTCAAATACAACTAGCTTGAGGAATGGTACATCCTTATGCCTACATGTCAATATGCATGTCAAATGTATGATGTCACAATGATATTCCCAGGAACTCACACTCTCAGAGTACACAATCTGTGTATCTCAAATGCCCACTCATCATACACACAATCATTCAGCACTATACGGGTGCCTGGCATCAATGACCCTTACCAAAGCATGTGTATAAATCATAGTGCCTGCTCTCACTACTTGTATGTCAGACTCCGGAGGGGCAGATCCTACTCAGGCGCTAATATAATGTCTATAAGGCCTACTGTGGCGTGCAGCCCGATCCACAATAATAAAAAATCCAATAAGACGTGCTGCGGCGTGTAGCCAGATCCACAATAACACTCAAAACCCGGCTCTCAGGCCTACCTCAATCATCAATCTCTCAAGTCTCCAGGGCTCACAGATCTCGTATCACTCAGTCCAGACAATGATACGTGTAATATAATAGTGAATGATGGCAGATTCTGAGATATGATATGAAAATAAAAATCATGACTGAGTACATAATTGCAGTTAAAGCAGATAACTCAAAAACAGTAGAAATAACCTCATTAGGTTACAACCGAATAAGCACATAGCCTAACATAATTTCTAACATGAATCCTAGCTCAATTACTCTAACAAATAGGGATTAAACGGATAAAACAAGACTTGATATCAACTCAATACAAAACTCCACCTAGATCATTGTTACCACAGTGCACGCCCACACGCCAGTCACCTAGCATGCGCGTCACCCCAACACAAAACAAATAACACATTTTCCAAGCATAATTACCCTCAATTCTAAGTTTATAATGTTACTTACCTCAAAGCGCGCAACTCAATGCTCCAACAAATCCTTGCCTCTCGATTCAGCCTCTGAATGACTCGAACTTAGCCATAAACAACTTAATATAATCAATACAAGCTACAGGAATCGATTCTATACGATAAAGTTAAGATCTTTAACCAAAATCAAAAGTCAACCTCAGGATCACACCTTGGAACCAGACAAAATTCAAAAATTTCGGACACTCATTCGATTACGAGTCCAACCTTACCAAAATTATCTAACTCTGATCTCAAATCAACAGTCAAACATCCATATTTTATTTTTGAAAAGTTTCGACAAAATCCCGCATTTCTTCACTTTAACTCTCTAATTAGATGTTAAAAACAAAGATGGAATCATGAAATAATAACAAATCCTAGTCAAAAATATTTACCTCGATCCAAATCTTGAAAACAATATCACCCAAAATCGAGCTCTACTACTCAAAATATGAAATAATAACTCTAATCCTCGATTTGGGTTCAGTTCTTTCTTCTTCACGAATGCGGAAGGTTCCTTGCGTTCTTGAAGCATAAATTTACCAAGCAGCCAATTTCTCTTTCCCGAAAGCGATGACCTAGTTGCGAACGCGATAACCATTGATCCCATGCCTACGTGAACACGATCCCTCTCCTACAAACGCAAAGGCTAAATGCCTGATGCCCCCAAGCCGGCCTTCCTTCTACGCGAATACAGCTCCCTGCTCGTGACTGTAATGCACAACCTCCTCAAGCCTTCACAAACGCGACCCTAGTGTCGCAAAAACGAAGAGCTAAAATCCACCTGCCATCAATAACACTACGCAAACGCAACCCCTGTGTCGCGAACGCGAAGAAGAGTACACCAGATATCAGATCAGCAGTTCTTTAAGACCAAAATAAAGCAGAACTTCGTCTGAATCACACTTGAGGCCTCGGGACCCTGTTCAAACATACCAACAGGTTCTAAAACACGATATGAACTTAGTCTAATCCTCAAATCACATCAAACAACATCAAAATCACGAATCGTACCCCATTTGAAGACGAATGAACTAATGAACTTCCAACTTCTAAAACTAATACCGAATCGTACCAAACGAACTCTGATTGACCTCTAATTTGAACACAAGTCATAATTGACATGGCAGACCTACTCTAACTCCCAGAACTGAAATTCGAACCTGATATCAACAAAGTATGTTCTCGTTGAAGCCTCAAATCTAGGGACTAATAGTCCCAATTCACTCTGAATGATCTCCCAAGTAGCCTCCTCGACTGGCTGGACCCTCCACTAAACTTTCACTGAAGCTATATTCTTTGATCTCAACTTTCGAACCTGCAGATCCAAAATGGCCACCGGCTCCACATCATAAGTCAAATCCCCGTCTAACTGAACTGTGCTGAAGTCCAAAACATGAGACGGATTATTGTAATACTTCCGGAGCATAGAAACATAAAACACAAGGTGAACACCCGATAGACTAGGTGGAAATACAAGCTTGTATGCTACCTCTCCGATCCTCTTAAGAACCTCAAAGAGCCAATATACTGAAGGCTCAACTTGCCCTTCTTCCCGAACCTTATCAAACCATTCATGGGCGAAACTCTGAGTAATACCTTCTCTCCCACCATATATGCAACCTTCTCTCCCACCATATATGCAACATCAGGAACCTTCCAATAAGCGTAACTCTTCTGCCTAAACTGTGTTGTACGAAGTTGATCTTGAATCAACTTTAACTTTCTCCAAGGCATCCCGAACCAAATAAGTACCCAATAACCTAGCCTCTCCCGGCTCTAACCAACCAATTGGAGAACGACACTGTCTCCTATATAAGGTCTCATAAGAAGCCATCTGAATACTCAATTGGTAGTTGTTGTTGTAGGCAAATTTTACAAATGGTAGAAACTGATCCCACGAACCCCCGAAATCCATAACACAAGCATGTAGCATATCCTCCAAGATATGAATGGTGCGCGCGGACTTTCTTTTCGTCCGGGGGTGGAATGTTGTACTCAACACAACTCATGTTCCCAACTCTTGCTGCACTGCTCTCCAAAACTACGATGTAAACTGTGTGCCTTGATAAGAAATAATGGATACCAACATGCCATGAGGATGAACAATCTCATAGATAAAGATCTCAGCCAGTCGCTCTGAAGAATAAGTAGTCACAATCGGAATGCAATATGTAGATTTAGTCAATCGATCCACAATCACCCAAACTACATCAAATTTCTTCAAATCCCATGGGAGTCCAACAATGAAGTCCATGGTAACTCGCTACCATTTCCACTCGGGAATCTCAAGTCTCTAAAGTAAACCGCCAAGCCTCTAATGCTCGTACGTCACCTGCTGACAGTTCAAGTACCGAGCCACATACTCTACTATATATTTCTTTATTCTTCTCCACCAATAGTGTTATCGGAAGTCCTGATACATCTTGGTGGCACCTAGATGAATGGAAGACCGCGAACTGTGGGCATCCTCAAGAATCAACTCACACAACCCATCCACATTGGGCACACAAATACGACCCTACATCCGCAACACCCTATCATCTCATATAGAAACCTCCTTAGAATCACCGTGCTGCACCATGTCCTTAAGGACAAGCAAATGGGAGTCGTCACACTAACACTCTCTGATGCGCTCATATAAAGAAGACTGATAAACCACGCAAGCAAGAACCCTGCTAGGCTTCGAAACATCTAATCTCACGAACTGATTATCCAAAGCCTAAACATATAATGCTAGCAGTATCTCATTAACTGGAATATATGCAAGGCTACCCATACTCACAGCCTTTCTACTCAAGGCATCAGCCACCACATTGGCCTTCCCGGGATGATACAAAATGGTGATATCATAGTCTTTTAACAGTTCTAACCACCTCTGTTGCCTCAAGTTTGGATTGTTTTGCTTAAACAAGTTCTGTAGACTCCGATAATCTGTGAATACCACACAAGACACACCGTAAAGGTAGTATCTCCAAATCTTCAATGCATGAACAATGGCTGCCAACTCTAAGTCATGAACGGGATAGTTATTCTCATGGGGCTTTAATTTGCGTGAAGCATAAGCAATCATCCTACCCTCCTACATCAAGACACACCCAATAACAATTCGAGAAGCATCGCAATAAGCCATATGTGAACCCGATGCTGAAGGAAAAATTAGAACTGGAGTTGAGGTCAAGGCAGTGTTGGGCTTTTGAAAGCTCTCCTCATACTCATAGGACCACCTGAATGGGGCACCCTTTTGGCAAAGGTACAGCAATGGATGAGAAACCCTCCACAAAACGACGATAATATTTAGCCAAGCTAAGAATACTCCAAATCTCAATAGCTTAAGACGATTTAGGCTAACTCCGAACTGCCTCAATCTTCTTCGGATCCACCTTGATCCCCTCACTGGACACCATATGCTCCAAGAATGCCACAGAATCAAGCCAAAACTCACACTTGGAGAATTTAGCATATAGCTTCTTCTCCCTCAATGTTTGGAGTACAATCCTCAGATGCTGCTCATGATCCTCCTAGCTGTGTGAGTACACTAGTATATCATCAATGAATACTATGACAAAAGAATCAAGATATGGTTGGAATATATTGTTCATCAGATTCATAAATGCTGCTAGGGAATTGGTCCGCCCAAAAGACATCACAAAAAACTCATAATGACCATAGCGGGTCTTGAATGCTGTCTTTAGAATATCTAAATCCCGAATCTTCCTCTGATGATACCTAAACCTCAAATCAATCTTCGAAAACACTATAGCACACTGAAGCTGGTCAAATAAGTCATCAATGCGCAGTAATGGGTACTTGTTCTTAATTGTAACTTTGTTCAACTGCTTGTAATCAATACACATCCGTATAGTACTATTCTTCTTCTTTACAAACAGAACCGACATCACCCCAAGGTGACACACTAGGCCTAATGAATCCCTTATGAAGTATCTCCAGAAGATGTTCTTTTAATTTCTTCAACTCTGCTAGTGCCATATAATAAGGAGGAATAGAGATGGGTTGATTGCCCGGCACCAGGTCAATACCAAAATCACTATCCCTGTCGGGTGGCATGCCTGATAGGTCTGTAGAAAACACATCTAGAAAGCCTCTCACTATCAGAACAGACTCAATGGTAGGAGTATTAGCACTAACATCCCTCACAAAGGCCAAATATGCCAAACATCCCTTCTCAACCATCCGTTGAACCTTCAAATATGAAATGACTCTACTAGGAACATAATCCAGGGAACCTCTCTACTCAATCCTAGGCAATCCCGGTGTCGCCAACATCACGGTCTTAGCGTGACAATCCATAATAGCATGACATGGTGACAACCAATATATGCCCAAAATCATGTCAAAATCAACCATACTAAGAAATAATATATCAACTCTTGTCTCTAATCCCTCAATAGTCACCATACACGATTGATACACACGGTCTACAATAATAGAATTACCCACCGGTGTAGATACATGAACATGCATAACTAAAGAATCACGGTGGATATACAAATAGTGAGAAAAGTATGATGATACATATGAATAAGTCGAACAAGGGTCAAATAATATGGAAGCATCCCTATGGCGCACTAAAACAATACCTATGATCACTGCATCTAAAGCAACTGCCTATGTCCTGGCGATACTAGCATAACATCCAGCCTGATCGACCTCTCCCTCTAGGGAGACCTCGAGTTTCTTGAGTCCCACCTCGAGCTGGCTGAGCGGGTGGTGAAGTAACTGGTGTGGAAGTCATAGCATGAACTCTCTACTAAACTGAACCTCCCATAAGACGGAGGCAATACCTCCTCACATGCTCCAACTCTCTACACTCGTATCCACCTCAATCTACAAATGGAGATGGGGACTAAATCAGACCCCGTGAACTACAATAGCCACTAGAAGAACTAGGTATTGACAAACCCTGAACTGATGGAGCACGGGATGAACACTGAGTTGGGAGAGTACTGAAAGATGACTAACCCAGACGAGCACCATATAAACCATGGCTAGCTGATGCATCAAAATGAACCTCTAGATTACAACACGAACTGTACCCTAGGCCCATACTATGTGAGATTGATCAGCAGCTATATGGAAGATAACTAGAGACATCTACGATCAGGGATTACCACTCTAGACCAAATCTTGCCGACTATGGCTTCAGCATGAACATGAGGAGTTAGTGGCGGCACTCAAAAACATGGGAGACAGGTAAGATGGACAAAAGAGATAAGGTCATACCCAAGCAAACAAAGCTAGATATTCTGGTGCAAAGTCCATACTAATCATGGGCACAAAACTTCAGATTTCAGGCTCCTCCGAGGCAAAATCGATCGTTTATTCAAAAAAGGATATCTGATGGAACTTTTCAGTAAAGAGGCGAAGCTATCATATATGAAAAATAGGAATAAGTAAGAACCACCAAAGTTTCCGACTCCTAAGTGAATAGTAAACGTCATCTTTGGGGGAGAATAAGTGAATGGAGTGATTTTCACAGCGGCAAAGAAATTCACAAAGATGTCTATTTCCCATGAAAAGCACACTCAACAGACGCTAACCGGAGAAAGCATAACCTTCCATGACAAGGATGCAGATGGTTTGACCATTCCACATAATGATGCCCTGGTAATTACTTTACTAATTTTGATACTAACGTAAGAAGAGTTCTGATTGATCCAGGAAGTTCAGCCAATATCATCCAATCACGGGTGGTCAAAAAAATGAAGCTCACAAGGTGAATCATTTTGAAGGTGTGACTGCTCTCATGGTTTAACAACTCTAGTAAGATGACTGAGGGGAAGTGATGCTAGTGACTAATGCCGAATGGGTAACTAAGGACACCTCGTTGCAAGTAGTAGCAGGAGACATGGAGTAAAATGCCATCTTGGGGATACCGTGGACTCACGAGATAGATGTGGTCCCTTTGACTTTGAATCAGGTGATAAAGTTCTCATCCTTATAAGGAGTAACACAAATTCGAGGAGAATAAATAGCATCCCGAGAAGTCAACTCAATTACCGCTGCAAACAGCGCCTCCAAAGAAGAAACTGCGGAATAGCAACCACAATGATCGAGCGCGAGGAGCAACTATCATCCCTTGAACAAGACCCTCTCCGGATAGAATTGTCGAACCTGAGGAAGACGGTAGAGAAATTGGAAGAAGTGATTCTCTTTGTCCATTGGCCAGAAAGAAAAGTCTACATCGGCTCGGAACTAACACCCAAGCAGAAGCGCAAGTTGATTAAATTCTTACAAAAATACTCGGATTGTTTTACTTGGTCGCATACAGATATGAAATGCATCCCAGTGGATGTCATGGTGCATAAATTGAATGTGGATCCAAAACACCGCCGCGTAAAGCAAATGACAAGGGATATTGGATCTGAACGAGCCTAAGTGACGGAGGAAGAAGTCACCAAACTTCTTAACAACGGATTCATCCGCAAGGTAAAGTACCCGAAATGGCTAGAACATTTCACGGTGGTACCAAAAAGAATGGAAAATGAAGGGTCTGCATGATTACAAAGATCTAAACAAAGCTTGCCCTATGTTTCGCTACCTCGTGTCGAATGTCAACCAACTCATATACTCTACGACTAGCCACAAATTGTTAAGTTTCTTAGACGCATATTTTGGATATAACAAAATCAAAATGGATCCAAAAGATCAAGAAAACAGTTCATTCATCACCGACAGGGAGACTTACTGTTATAATGTTATGCCATTCGAATCGAAGGATGCCAGAGCGACATTCCAAAGACTAGTAACTTGAATGTTCAGGAATTACATTGGAAATCCATAGATTTCTACATTGATGATATTGGTAAAGTCAGTCTAGGCAGACGACACCTAGAGCACTTTAAAGAAACCTTCGAAGTCCTCCGAAAGCACAACATAAAACTCAATCCAGAAAAATATGCCTTCGGAGTCAGTTCAAGTAAGTTTCTTGGTTTTCTAGTTTCAAGGTTGTTGAGAATATACCTGAAGTATTGAAAAATCAAAAGGAGGTGATGAGACTGACCGAAAGATTAGCAGTTCTCGAACGATTCATATTTTGTTCCTCCGAAAGGTGCCACAAAATCTTTGCAGCAATAAATAAGAACAAGAACTTCAAGTGTACCACGAAATGCCAACAAGCACTATGAAACTCGAAGAAGTATTTGTCCAATCCACTGTGATGTCAAAACCTGAATCGGGAGAACAACGTTTGGTGTACCTAGCCGTGTCAGAAATCGTCTTAAGTTCTGTATTGGTCTGAGAATACAAAGGTATGCAATATCTAATTTATCACGTAAGCAGGGAACTAATAGAGGCTAAACCTAGGCATCCGCACACAGAAATACTTGCACTAGCACTCATAATGGCTACATTAAAGTTGAGACTATACTTCCAGTATCATCCCATTTTGGTGGTCTCTAATTTCCCGTTGGGGAGTGTTCTCTACAAGCCACACTTTCAGGACGACTTGCCAAATGGGTGATCGAGGTGAGCGCATATGATATCACATATCAACCCCAAACCACTATAAAATAATAAGTTCTACTTGACTTTGTTACTGATTTTAGAGCTAATATACTCCCTAAGGCAGAAAAGGAAGCAAGAATAGCCTCCTAAACTATCTCTGGAACCTGGACCCTGTATACGAATGGCTCATCTAATATGGAGGGGGAGGTCTCAGAGTATTGCTTGTCGAGCTGACTGGCGAGACGGTCTAGCAATCGATCAAGCGTTATTCAATGACTAACAAAGTGGTCGAGTATGAAGCTGTTGTTGCAGGACTCGAGCTAGCTTCGGGACTCGGGGCGAGCAGATATAGTTAAAAAGTGACTCAGAACTAGTCATCAATCAAGTTCTCAGAACTTATGTAGCTCGGGAGACTCAGATGCAGCAATATCTCACGCGATTAACACAACTACTAAGCCAGTTCAAGGAATGGAAGGCAACTCAAATACCCCGAGAAGAAAATGCCTAAGCGGATGCACTAGTTAACTCGGGGCCAACTGTAGACATCTTCGAGGCGAACTTTGTTGTCCATTTATTATGTTCGACAATCGATCCAAGTCGAGAAGAGGTAAATGCCACTAATTTAATTGGAAATTGGCACAATGACTTTATTTATTACTTGTAGAATAGCCGATGCCCCATGATAAGAAAGTTGCTCGACAACTTAGGGTTCAAGTGGCGAGATATTGCCTCGTCGAAGGATATTTGTATCAAAAAATATTTAAGAGTCCACCGGCCAAATGTTTGAAACCAGGAGATATAGCAAACATGATCAGAGAAGTCCATTAAGGACACTATAGGAACCATTCCGGAGACAGGTCACTAGTTAGAAAATTGATCAGGGAAGGATACCACTAGCCCCAAATAGAGTATGATGCCGCCAACTTCGTCAAAAGATGTAAAAAGTGACTACGATTCTTGCACTGGCTACACCAGCCGGCCGAACCATTACATTCTATATTATCCCTGTGGCCATTCATGAAATGGGGAATAGACATAGTAGGAACTCTACCGCAAGCACTGGTCCAGGTAAAATTCTTACTTGTACTGACTGATTAATTCTCAAAATTGGTGGAATCAGGTGCATACTCATAGATCCGGAAAAAGAAAGTGATCGATTTTGTGTGAAGGAACATCATATGCAGATTCGAGGGACGAAGTAAATTCTATATGATAATGGACCACAATTCGTAGAGGCCAAAGATACAAAAAAGTTTGAAGTGGCAGACCAAAAGAATCACCTTCAACCCATACCACCCAGGAGGTAACGGACATTGCCGAGTTTTCAAAAACGTTCGTTAGTTACTTGAAAAAGAGATTAGAAGCAGCAAATGGAAAAAGTTCAGAGGAATTACCCAAAGTATTAAGGGCTTACCACACAATGACGAAATCGAGCACTACAGCGACCCCCTTTCCCTAGTATATGGGTCAGAAGCGCTAATTTTGGTGGAATATGGGGAACCCAGCTTACGATTCGTGCATGCAACCGAAGACTCAAAAAACAAACCAATCGCTTGCAGTCTGGACTTGGTGGAAGGCAAAAGGGAGATGGCTTTGATTGGAATGTCTGCGAAAAAATAACGAATCGAGAAATATCACTGCAAGAAAGTCAACCTACATAATTTCAAGGTAGACTAATATGTTCTTCGAAGCATATTTGCAGCTTCCCATAGAATCATCAAAATAACGTAAAAAGATCATACAAGCTTGAAGAAATGAATGGCAGGCAGTAAACGCAAGTTGGAATGTAGCACATCTCAAATAGTTCTATGTCCAAATAATGATGATTTTGTTTCTCTCTCCTTCAACGTGTCTTATGAATTTGTTATTTTTTATTAACATTTTTAGATGATAGACAATAAACTATTTCTGGCATGAATGATGACCACACAGACCTTTCTAGCACAACCAATGAACCTCCATAGTCCTACACCAAGGTTGAACAGTCTGATCACGAGAGGGACTGAGTACCATCTTCATCTAAGAGTACTCCCCCAGTTCCTTAGTTTTCTTTTACAGGAACAGGATCCTTAGGAGAAATCATCGACATTTGATGGCATTCTAGTGTTCGAGTCTTCATTCCTTAAACTCAAACACTGGGAGGAGTACATACCATAGGAAACAGCGAAAAGCCCGTGAAGTCCTACTACAATGACACATGCTAAAAAAATGAAGCAAAGTCCATAAAGACTAATTGCAACGCTCAATTTTGAAAAAGCGTCAAGAAAAGAAAATTCCATGAAGACGAATTGCTAAAAAGTATCAAGCCTTTCGTGAAAGCAAAATCCACCAATACCAATTGAAAAACCTCAAGTTTCTAATTTCTCATTTTGTAAACACGACACGCCTATATGGAATGACCCGTTCAAAACACTCAGAACTACCTATGTAACACAATACTCGAATTCGCCCATCGTCATCCTAATGAATATGGATCTTTAATAAAACTTGCTTCAAATTATTCATGTATCTTGCCAAATAGACACATGCATTGTTATTCAAGAGAATTAATTAGTCCCTTAGAGATCATTTTGAGCCTATGAAAAGATGATACTTCATCCATACTCTCACTAAAGAAACGCCCATCAGAACACGGAATTGTCATCTCGAACAACAACGAGTCTAAAACTTTTGAGGCCTTCTCAGCTAAAAGTGTCAAAACGGGAAAAACATATGTTCAAAAGGCGAAATATTGAAAGGGACAAAAGCAAATTCATCAAATATCAAGATTACCCAAAGGACCCTAAAGAAAAAATAAAAAAGGAGCACACAAGTTCAAAGCCCCAAGACTACAACTAATCATCGGCCTTTACACCAAAATTAGAAGGAGCATTCAGATCAACATCACTATAGGGAGTCGACGGTTTGAGGGCGAAAACCACCTCATCTACCTTGTCGAAATCGATATCGACTTTATCTTCATCAGATGAATTCCCTTATATGTTTTGAGACGGAAGACCGAGTCACCAACTGAGATCTCTAGCTTCTTCTTCTAGAGCGAGGGACCTCTACTTGAAAATCCACTATGTATGTGTGCACCTTATGAAAGGTTTGTATGCGGGTCTCCACAATAGTCCAAGCCCGTTTAACATTGCATCTCTCTGCAGGTCCTCGAAGGCTACTTGGACGGTCTCCCAATCAGCATTATTGGCCCGGGCTATCTCCTTTGTCAAAGCCAATTCCGATCTTAGCCCTTGTACCTCCGCTAACAAAAGGTAACACTCTTCCCTCAGTCGGAACTCCTTATTAGCCTTTAATGTCAAACCGGCATGAAGAGCATAAATCCTATCATTGGCCCTATTGCGTTTGGCCAATCAAACTGCCTCAACTTCCAAAATCTCAGCCATCCTTTTTTCAGTGCTCCTCTCTGCAGCCTTGGTCTTGGTCAAGAACGACTCCATCTCCGCCTTGAACTTCTTGTTCTCAGCCTTTATAGCTTGCTCATACTTTACTACTGTCTTGTACATAGCGTCATCCTCTCAAACCCTCTTTACCGCTCCCAAAGTAAGCACCACAAGCTGCAAAAGAAAATAAATTAGGCTATGTCTTTGATCGATAAAAGGCCAATCAGAAAATAAAGACTTACCCTTATGGTCTCATAATCTTTTTGAGTCACTAAGGCTTTAGCATTTAGGGACTCCATGTGCTTCCAGTCTTCGCGGTTTGTCAACTGAGGAAGATGAGCGGCAACATGCTAGGGATCCTTGAACGCTTCGACCCCATTTGGCACCCAAAGCTAAAAAGACGTTTATCAATAGTTTTCATCACAAGACTGTAATGGGTCGAGCCAACCACAGCTGCTTCATTAGCCCCTTTCTGAGAACTCTCCTCTTTGACGGGAGGGACTGCTCGGATTAGTAAAACTACTTGTTCGCTTAAAGACACTACAACCCTCTCCCTAGAAGAAATGATCTGCCCTATCAGTAAACCCTCATCCGGAATCATACTTGTTGTGGCATTTGCCACCAAAACTTCTTTTGGAATAGCCTTAACGGATGAAAGAATGGGGGTCTCCTCCCCAGAATCAACTTTAATGGAATCGGTGAGCGTTGATCCCCCAGCAGCATTATCTTGTGTGGCCATAGTAGCAGTTTAGGGAGAGCTACTTTTAGGCCCAGATGGCTGGGGTTTCTTCTAAGAAACACGTTTCCTCTTCGAAGAACTAGAGGAAGATAGAAATTTTTTCGGAACTGTACGAATATCGGATCAGAGAATTCCCTCCTCCACGAAACCAACTCAAGGTTTGGGTCTCTTGTCAATGCCCACGCTCGTACGGAATTCCATACGTAAGGAAAAACAAGGGTTGAAATTAACTACATTGTGAAGCATAGAGAAGTATCATCGTGATAATATGCTCCAACCTCTCCCAGTTTGACTGCGATGTTCTTCCATGTCCTCGAAATATTGGTGGAATCCCCCAAGATCTTGGCCACCCAATCCGCTATGTTGGAGATTGTCTCCACCTCCGCTACAATAGCTGGATAATATGATAGATGATGAAAATATTTTTATTTAATCTGAGAAAGCGAAAAAAGTGGATCAAGGGACTTACGAGCAAAGTTTCACTTCTTAGGGAACTAGACCTTTGTTTCCAACCAGAAGAACTTGGTTTGAACAACCATGTACTATTCACGCTATCTCCTGTCGAAGTCATCCATGTAATCCGAGATGAGGGCCTTCAAACCTCATTGCGTCATGGTTATCACCCCCTCGATAGATTTTGGGGGAGTACAGATAAAGTAGATATTGGTAAGTGAAGGGAATATCAGCTTTAGAAGCAAAATGTCGGAGGTCCATCACTAACCTCTATATCTAGGGTGCAAAACTTGGTTATTATCTCATCCACTGGAAGGGTGAAGCCTATCAAAAATGGATATGTGTTGATGAGCAACTGCACGAAGCGATGTCTCCTAAGCCTTTCCTTCCCTAGAGGGAGTCCGAGGAGAAGATCTATTCTATTGTCCTATTCACAATCCTTCTGAACCATAGGAAGAATTTAATTTGTGATAAGGGTCGAAAAGTTGTACACATGGACTTGCCTCTTAGTGTTCTCCCTAACGTTGAAGTCATTATCTTTCTTTAACTTTATCAGCACTATCATATGACTAAAATACCTCATAACATCACCTTATTATCATGTTAAGCACCCTAGTCTCACCCCAAAAGTACGGGTTATAACATTCCCAACTTGCCAACTTTCGACGAAACTTATTTTCTTCGATTCGTTTCGCTTCTAAACCTTCCAACCCTATTGGTACTTGCAGTTCATGATCTTAAATATTTATAAACTCTAAGGTAACATGATTAACTTACTCTATGTACTTTCAAAGATGATCTCATTTTCGAGCTTACATCAATTGACTTATGACATACTTTTACGTACAAAATATGGGGTGTAACATCATTTCCCCTTTAGAAAATTCGACCTTGAATGTTGACTGATGCGCTTATCAGTCTCATAACCTACAGCTCTTACAAATATCTTAATATTGTCCTTTCCATCTAGGAAATTGTTCTGTGAATAATCCAAAGGTCAGGGCATTTCCTCTTTTAGGCCTCTGTCTCACACTACGACCTGTGGTAGGAATTCTTTCGATCTCGTACTTATTGCTACCTTCTGTCATATAGCCTGTACGACTTTATCCCTGTATGTGCACCTATGTGACTCTTCTCTCCTTCTTTCTCCAACTTTAGCCAATCTTTAGGCCCACTTTGTGAACATATACAGAACTATGACAAGCTGTCCCTATGGGCATCTATAGGTGTATTGAAGTTCTTCGCTTGGTACTTTGTCGAACTTACAACTATTGCTATTTTTTCTTTCACGACCTCGATTATCTATCCTTATGGCTTTGCTGCATCCATGTAGGTAATACTATACCATAACACTTACTTCATTTTATTATTATTGAGGTCTGCTACCCAACTCTAGGTTACTCTCTCACTGCTTATCCTATATATATGAATTTATGTCCTTTAATGCTTCCTCATTCTATTCATCTTAAGAATAACAGTCTGATCTCATCTCATACTTTGGAACTTTTATTCATCTATTGTTGATTCACCTTAATGTTGATATATAATATACCATTGATAACTTGAAACCTCTTACATAATACATTATCACTAAGGCTCACATATCAACGGGGAACATCTAAAGTTATTTACCTGATCCACCTAGGGATGATACTATACTTCAATAACCGTATTTCATAGCATCTCAACATGATTCATCTTATTAATCCTGTGCAATTCATGAAATCCCTTCTCTTTGGATCATTACTCAATCAAAGGACTAAACGTCATGCTCTTATCATATTTATACTCTTATTCTACTACCAGGGTACTATTTCATTCCTTCTAAATGCTCCTAGTCTTAAACTCCTTCGAGTTCATTCAAGCTATACTAAGCTTTCTATAACTTACGGAAACCATTAGCTCTCTTCTTTTGATGGGCTTAATCCCGAGGCATCACCTATTCTCGTCACCTTGTCACTTTACCATACTTTAGCTTGTGACCTACACATATCTATTTATACTGCTCTCAACCTTCCTTTAACTTGATACCATCAAAAATTTTCTTATGTTACTCTGGAACCTCAAGTGAGACATCACGTCGCCCCTAACTCTTTTTTACTCTCTTAACTGGACCTCTCGGTACCTGGAAACCATAGGCTGTCTTAGGTGTGTCACACTTTATGACTCTAACCAGATGGTAGCGTGATCTCAAGTCTATCTTCGAGAAGCACTCGGCACCCTGAAGCTGGTAACAAGTCATCAATTCTGGGAAGGGGATATTTATTCTTGATCGTGACCTTGTTCAGCTGTCTGTAATCGATGCACATACATAGGGAGCCATCTTCTTTTTCACAAATAAGATTAGTTCTCCCCAAGGATAAGTGATGGGTCTAATGAAACCCTTATCTAACAGAACTTTCAACTGCTCCTTAAGTTCCAATAATTCAGCTAGTGTCATCTTGTAAGGAGGAATATATATTGGTTGTATACCTGATACTATATTGATGGGAAAGTCAATTTCCCACTCTGGAGAAAGACCTGGAAGCTCATATGGAAATACGGCAGG
>AWOL01S0360560.1:0-11072 GCA_000715115.1 Nicotiana otophora | reverse complement strand
ATTATTCAAACTTCAAACTTATGTACATAATGAACTGAATTCTCCTCTATTTATAGAAGAAGGGAAGCTGTTGTGTAAGCTACTACTACAAGCTGCTGTGTAAGCTGCTACTGCAAGATGCTTGTAAGCTGCTACTCTAAGCTGTTGTGACAGATATAGATAATCTTCTACCATGGGTAATATTTATCCATAACGGAGTACCGAAAGGATAAGCTTCTTCAGGAGGCTTATTTCCAATAGAGTACTAAATAGATAAACATATTTACGGTGCAGTCTCATATGGATAAGCTTCTTCAGGAAACTTATTTACAACGGAGTACTAAATGAACATTTATAATATAATATATTTATAACACAGATATTTTATTTTTAATTCTGCTATAAAATCGAATTGTTGCAAAATGAGTATTAGGAAGTGGTATATATTTGATAGAAGAAAATAAGTGGGCCGCTTGAGTTCTTGTATTTTTCCCTCCAAAGTTCAACCCCGTGTCTCTAGCCACGAATGAACAAGTGAATAGTGCCACGTCATCGATAACCATTGGGTTGTGGGGACCACCTTTCAGGCGCGCGCACACATATATTTGCTGAACTAATGCAAAACCCAAACACAAAAACCGCCCCATCTAGTCGTTGCTTTGTTATATAAGACGTGGCAATCTCGTAGTTCAATCCGTTTCTCAGAGGTATAATAGTACTTTCACCCAACCACACAACAGAACTTTCAGTTCATAACAGACAGCTGCTGAGGGAAAAAAACCACCTTCCCATCTTTCTCTTTTACTTCGGTCCGAAAACCTTAAAACACACAACTCAAGTTGAATGCTTTAACGAAAACCGCAATGGACGCCGACGAGGTAAACCCCCACCGCCCCATTTCGATAATCCGGTCAGATTCTTAACTTATTCAACGGCGGCGCAACCGCTTCAACCACAACTTGAACGTTCCAACTACCTAACCTGATTTCTTTAACCGTTTTTAAATTTTTATTTGACAACTTTTGCAAAAAATGGGGATCGATACTGATCATCTTTTAGGTTTACTTTTCTAGTTGCAAATGTGATTTTAGTTTCATTCTGATACTCTTTTAGTGTGTGCTTGAATTTCTTTTTTTTTTTTTTTTTTTTTTTTTTTGAAATTTTGATTTATTTTGTCGCAGAGACTGACGGCTTTGAAGAGGGCGTATGCGGATATAATACTGAACACGGCTAAGGAGGCGGCGGCGAGGATTATGTCGTCAGAACAGAAAGCTGTTAGGTATAAGCAGGAGCTCAAAGTGGCAAAAGAGGAGGCGCTTGGTATGCTGCTGCGTCTCAAACAAATGATGGATTCTAAGGTGAAAATTCCGCTTTTTCTTGAAATGGGTTTTTAGTATATTTTTGAGTATGAGTTGTCTAGGCTCTTATTTTCTTCAATGTGCGTTCATTTGGGCTTGCTGGGTTGGTGGATTGCAATTGATTGTTCCAGTAAAATCAGTCAAGGGATCTAATTTTTTTCTAAATCTTTTTCTCTGTCTTTATTCATTGATAACTAGATAAGCTGTTAATGAGTTGATTGATGTTGTGCTTAACACAGATGGGCGCTTTATTGATGCGCTGGGCAATCTTAATGCAATAAAGAGATATTTCTGGTTCTGGTAATGCGTGAAGAATTATCAAAATGCAATCATATTTTGGGTACCTGAAAATATGATTGTCTCTCCTGGAACTGATCTTCTTTCCTTACTTTCAGGCTCCCTTGATGGAGACAAGACATTTCCAAGTTGTGTGTTGTAACCTAATATTGTAATTAGGTCAATGTGTTGCTTGCGTACTTTTAATGTTTCTTTTTATGATTCTAACAATGCTGTTTGTTACCCTTGTTTTCCTCTCCTATGAGTTCAATCTGCTTTTAAGGAGATTCAGACAAGAATAAATGTTATGCCTTGTTTATATTTACTAGTTGTATCTAAATTCGTTCTACCTCAATTCTACATTTTTCTTCAAGATTTGTATTATTTTTTGTCACATGAAATGCTGACAAGCTTATATATTTATGATACTTTGTTAACATCAGCGTTATGTTTAATGTTGGCCTGAGATGAATGGATAACAGGGTCAGTGAGGATTCATATAGCCGACCCTAACTTGTTTGAGATTGCGGCATAGTTGTTCTTGTTAACTCCGGTGTTCTCAATTATGCTTATGTGAAAACATAGTTGCATTCATTTTTCTTATACTTGGTCCCAAAGTAGTAATTGTGGTTTTCTTCTTTCTTCCTATTGATTTATGTGATGCAATCATATCTGTTTGTCTTTTTGAGCTGCTACCTTAGTTAGAGGGATTTACCTCAGTTCATACATGGGTGGAGTACAAAACTACAAGAAAATTACTTGGAAATGATGTGATATGATGGCAAAAGCAGGAGAAGAGAAGTGCAATTGAAGTTAAAAAACTACTGAACGTTGGACAATAAGATTAAAACTTCAATTACCCCCCCTAGTATTATTGGATTGGTTATGATTTCACACTTAAATTATCCTCACTCCATCAAAGGTTTCGCGAAGGCGATGTGGTTGAAATATCTGCTTATACTCCACTCCCTTAAGTATGTCCAATATTATCACAAAACTCATGTCCGTACTAATAACTTACACTAGCTTTTATGTCATTTTTCATAGCAGATGGATTGTATTCCATTTCAAAATAAACCTGTTAGTTTCAAAAGGTTTTTAGTTTTTACTTAATGTCCACCTGGTTGTTCTTATCTTTCTCTTGAAACTTAGTATGCTGCAGATGCTGAAAATATTTAGGTAATTGAAGGGTGGACTTTTAGATTTCGAAAATTCTGGAGACCTACTTCAGTAGAGATGCTATACATTTTGAAGTTTGTGTCAAAACACAATTAAGTGTATGTCCACACATCTGTCTTACCCTCCTTCCCATTCCTTTGTGTGGCCCTGAAAATCAGCTTTTATGGTAGAAGTCATAAGCTTTACATTTCTTGGCCGGGTGTGAAATAATCTGCTCGAATGGTACTAATACTTCCTCCTGAAGCAAAGTGCCACGCTCTCAACTATGGATCAAACTTATTTACCTGCATGCCCTTTTTCTTTTTGAGGGTTGACTTACCAAAACGGTAATTTGTCAACTGTTGGCTACACAGAGTTTTGGGTTTCTTCCTAATAAAATACAAGCTTCTCTGTATTTAAACTGATGGCGTGCATAGTAATTAGTTTCTTGTTGTTTTCCGGAGTTGTAAAACAGTATAACATTGGGTCCAAATTAGAGTTTTTGTGTGGCACCTGCCAAATGGAATAGTTCCTTGCTGAATGTTGTGGAATATGAAGTTGGGCCTGGGATAAAACAGTCCCTGCAGGCTAAATGCTTGAGAACTTGTTTGATGTTAATGTTTTGGGCTTTACATTGGATTAATTCTATGTAATTTCATACACTTGGAAGCTTCATTTAATATTGAATGTCTTCTGACATCTAGAATATGGTTTTTCTTTTCTATCTTTTTGGGACCTCTTACCTCTTTAGCCAGTGTTGATCTTGAACAAAATGTTTTCTATCTTTTTGGTTCCTTCTATAAGCCCAGTAAATTTGTTTAGCAGCACTGCCGCTCAGATATAAGGTAAGCATCTTTAGCAACCATTTGGAGGCATCAGTACTTAAGAGTCCAAACTTCACAAATGCACGTAGAGGTGGAGTGCTCCTCCTTCTGAGTGTTACAAGTATAAAATGGTTAACCATCAATTACTTAAGAGTCCAAACTTCACAAATGCACGTAGAGGTGGAGTGCTCCTCCTTCTGAGTGTTACAAGTATAAAATGGTTAACCATCAATTACTTAAGAGTCCAAACTTCACAAATGCACGTAGAGGTGGAGTGCTCCTCCTTCTGAGTGTTACAAGTATAAAATGGTTAACCATCAATTACTTAAGAGTCCAAACTTCACAAATGCACGTAGAGGTGGAGTGCTCCTCCTTCTGAGTGTTACAAGTATAAAATGGTTAACCATCAATTACTTAAGAGTCCAAACTTCACAAATGCACGTAGAGGTGGAGTGCTCCTCCTTCTGAGTGTTACAAGTATAAAATGGTTAACCATCAATTACTTAAGAGTCCAAACTTCACAAATGCACGTAGAGGTGGAGTGCTCCTCCTTCTGAGTGTTACAAGTATAAAATGGTTAACCATCAATTACTTAAGAGTCCAAACTTCACAAATGCACGTAGAGGTGGAGTGCTCCTCCTTCTGAGTGTTACAAGTATAAAATGGTTAACCATCAATTAACTTACAAAGTTTGATAAATCGATTTACCATTGAAAAGGATATTAGCCATTAATAGCAAAGTTCAATATGTAATACTACAACATCAATTATTAATCAAGATTAACATACTACAAATGAAATGCGATAAATATCAAGAGAGATTGTTGGATTGTTTGATTCAGTGCTTGGTTGTTTTTAAGATCGTCGTTCCAATTATTTACCTAACAATCCAAACTTNGGGGGGGGGGGGGGGGGGAGATTTTCTTCAGCTGTTTTGTTTTATTTCTTATTTCTCATTGTTTCTAGACTTGCTTTGTCTAAGCAACTGAAGCCCTTTGTTTGAGATAACTGTGTTACTTTCTTCTTTCTTTCTTTAGTGTTAATTTTAGTACTTCCCAAAATATTTAAAAATTTGAAAATGTATTCCATATGTGCCCGTCAAGTGCATGTTACTTCAATTAGAAGAGTCAGAATCGTGGGAGGAAATGAAGTTCTTAATTTGAATTATATTCATTTTTTGGAGTGTCAGTGACACATTGGTAAGAAGAATCTTGATATGATGCTTGCCTCAAATGTTGCATATCCTTCTTCTTAGAGGTATGAGTTAACTGAGCAACACAGTTAGCAAGTGTGGACTATAGTGCGGTACTTAAAGGAACAGGGAAGTGCTTGGAGTAGTAAACTCCTTTTGTACTAATAAGAGGAACATTTTGTTTTTTCGTATATTTTTGGAGATAGGACCAATGACTGGATACTCTTTGTAGAAAAAAATGTTGAAAGAGACTCTACCTGTTATCACATCAAATATTATATAACCAGCCAGCTTAGTTCCATCCAATTTTAGGAACTACTTAAATTCTTACTTACATGTAGGTGAGATTTACATTTTCCCTTTTTCTCCCTGATTAAACATGTTCCTTACTAGTCCTTCACGTGTTTTCTAATTTATTTTCTTATTATTTTATTTTTTCATTTTTGACAGATTAGTGAAGCAGAGTTGACGTCCTTGAGTCAACAGAGGAAGATTGAAGAACTTGAAGCTCAACTTCAGGAAGCAGAAGATATTGTCAATGATCTCAGAGTAGATCTTAGAGAAGTTCAGGCTGAACTTGAGAGGGTGACCAGCTCCGAAGAGAAGGAAGTACAGAACTTAGGGAAAGATGACACTGCTACTCCTGTAGAACTACCTGAGGAAAACATAGTTGTGTTGCCTCCAGAATCTCAGAAGGAGTTTTTGACAATTTCTGACACCAAGGTTCCGAATATGAAGCAGAACAATCAGGGCAATCAGTCATGTAGCAAAATGGTTCAAATTGGAAAACCTTATGTTGCAGGTCCAGATTTACCCTCTATCATTTTGAGAAGCAAAGTGCCAGAATTGTACCGAAATGGGTGTACGCAGAGAATTCGTGCTTGTGAAGGAAACCTTTTAGATGGAGATATATCTGTTTCCAAACGAGAAAATGAGAATGGTGATGGAATAGATGAAGGTGAAAGGATCTGTTCAGCACCTAATCATAAGGTTGATGATGCGGTTAATCCAGAGGAAGAATTTCAACAAGCAGATGACTTGCTTAGCAGCTGGCACCTTTTGAAATCTTTTCGCCGGAAAAGAAGAAGAGCTGTGAGAAATAGGAAAGTCGATTATTCTTCACCAACAAGCAGTTCTGATCATTTCCTGAATGTTGATAAAACGTCGAACACTGGTGGCTTGAGAGCTCACTCCAGTACTGCTGGAGATTGTCCTCCTGATGAAGATCCTTCTCAGGTGGGACAGAGCTTGTCAATAGAAAAAGCTGAACCAGACATGAAGCTGGGATTGACTGAAATGGATGGAACTGAACTACAGTCTGCTGAAACTTCTGGCGTTCTAAATGCTACAGTCAGGGATGAGTTAGTGATGGCAAAGATAGATCCTCCAAGACAAGGAAGTAGATATTTAGAGAGTTTAGAAGTTCCTGTTTACAGAACCGATCTTGAAAACATTAGCCGTCAGTTATTTAACTCAGAGTCAAAGACATCTGATGCAAATGATGAGGTTCCTAGCCAAACTGTGAATGATAGAGTCATCAAATACACCTTTCAAAGAAAGAGGAAGAGAGAATCGTTGAGTGTATTAGAAGAGAATGCTCCAATCGAGAAGATCTCTTCAAAGGAAATAAATGGAGAGAAACAAAATGATCTGGAGCCAAATATGTCAAGTTCTGTGACAGAATCATCACGAGACAGTCGCCGAGTGGCACAGGTTGCACGGCAGGTTGGTTATTCGCCTATTTTGTCCTCATAGATGTTTTTGATGTATGTCGATGTTTATGCATGCATAGATGTTCATATATATACTTGCGGTTTGTATGAATATGACATGCATATTGCTGTTTGTATGAATATGCTTGGTGTTTTTCTATCGGATGAAAAAGAATTCAGGACATCTTTAAAAAGATTAGCAGCTGATATAATAATAGGTATGGCATTTGGCTGTATTGTTCTAGTATCTTGCTAAATTGCCAACATCTCTGATGTGTAACTTCTAACTCTCGAGTTTTCAAAGATTTTCATTTTCTGAAAACTCCTTTTTAAGGAACGGCAAGGTTTGACCCCCCTCATCACTTCTACCTTGCTCTTTATTCTTTGGGAGAAACTAGCGTAGTCATTCAATTACATGATTTTTATCTTATTTCAAAAAGTTGTTCCTGAAGAGTGTTGGTGCATATCAAGAGACCCAAAGTTGGTGAACCAAATGTTTGTGATAACCAGTTAGATTTCAACTATGGTCAGAAAGTTGTGTTTCAGGGCATTACCAGTTATTCAGTTTGTTACGAGTTCCTCCTCCAGCTATTATTGTGTGGCTAGTAAACCCTTAAATTCTTAGAAGACTAAAGAATTATGCATACTCAATGAGTGATTTTATGCACATGAAGTTTCTCATTATGGAACAAAATATTTCCACCAGGATAGAACTTCCAAGGAAGAACTTTTTAGAGATTATGAAGGTATGAAATCAAATGTTTGCTACAAGTAGCAAGTTTTAGCTGGTTTGAATGTTGAGGGTGTAGTATATTTAAGTAGCGCTAGCAGGTCGTCTTGATGTTCTTCTCATTTTCGCTATACATTTATGTTCTGCAAAGCTTGATAAACGCCGATGGTTACTCGCTCCTGGTTGCTCATCTTCTCTATTTGTTTTTGGCAGCTAATTTCTTTGTCAGAGAAGAAGTGGTGGCAGTGAATAAAGAGTTCACGTCTTCTGTGGTGAAACATGACTAATGGCATCTGGCACAAATTCATGAGCTCTACCTTTTGCAGATCATTCATGAAGAATTTGATGGATAAGGAGTGAGAGTTGTTAATTTTAAGGCATGGCATCTAACAACATTGTATTGTTCGGATGCTGTCGAACTAAGTTACTATATAATTTTCAAACTTAGACATTGTTCAGCGTTACTGTTTAATTATTTTTTATATTGAATCTCAATATTCAGATACATCATTTGGTTCCTATATATAGTGGTTACTTTGATGACTAGTAAGCTCCGTCATACCAAATAGCTGCTGATTTCTGTGTTTCTGGGTCATTATTGAATTGCTTGAAATTTGTGAAAAATTGGTCAATCCGTTGGTGTCTGTCTGTTAGTCATTTGAATAAACATGACGCATTATTTCTCGTACAAGTGATTCCATATACCAACCCATTTAAAAGCTAAAACAAAGAATGAAAGGCAAATAAGGTAAAGCATATTGTGAGATAAACCCTGAAAATGAACACCTACTTATGGACGGTTTAATAAGGAATGATAGTAATTTGATACTAACATTTTTCTTGCTTTCACAATTAAGATACTGATGCAGTACAAGATTTTCTCTTTTTCCTAAGTGACATGAAGCACAAAAAAAATTCTAAAATTACACATCACAACTCAACAAACGCTGCAAACCTTACCTCTTAAAAAATGGATTCTTTTGGACTAAAATATGCATCAAACGACAATCACTTTTTCATAACCTTATTACATTGAAGATAGCCTATACACGTCAATCAATAAAGTAAAGTAAGATTTTGTATAACAATATTTTATTATTAAAGTCAAGTTTTTTCGGAACCAATTTTCATATTATGTTATAATATATGTTCTATATAACAATATTTCGCTATAACATCCAAAAATATTCGAAACAAACGAGACTGTTATAAAAAAGTTTGACCGTAAACAAGTATATTTTGTAGACCAACATAAGTAACATATTTGTACTTAGGCTCCAAGTTCAAACATCCTCCTAGTCCTCGTGGATTTGACCTTATACAAGTTGACCAAAACGACGGCACTTCTTGAAACGTGTGGCCCGACCGATTCGATCAAGTATAAACCAAAACTTTTTTTTATTATTTTAAATTCTCGTTCAGTTCTAGTTTTAGCTCGTCAAGGAATTGGGGGATTTCTTGCCCATTGCGAGAAGTTTGTGATGGGGGTGGTGGGAAAAGCAGGGGATTGGGCATTTAAGGCGTTCTCGGCAGGGCTGGGCGTTGCCACCATTTTCTTTGCTGCTTCTTTCTCCCTCAACGTCTATCGTGGTCTCTCTTGGCATAATCGCCAATCGGTAATCACTTTCATTCCCATACTTCTGTCTTTTTTTTCTTTTTGTTTCATAAACCCTAGACCTCTTTGATTTCGATTGTTTTTCCTTTCTTTTATTCTCTTTGTTTTTTTACCCCTTTGAAATCAAGTTCAAACATTACTAACTACATTGATGTTACAACTTCACATTCAGCAGGCTTTACTTGTACTCTAATATGATTCCCGTTTTAGCTTTCTCTTGTTTTGTTATATCACAGGAATAACTACTTACTTATTGCTCTTCCATTTGTCTTATGATGGGAGATGTAGTAGTATTATGATTGAACTGCTGGGTCAATATATTCTGCAGCTCATATAAGATTCAAGTTTATAGTTTTTTATATCTCAGTCGTCTTTTTGAGGGATTTAAGGATAGTTCTAATCCTAAACTACCATTTACTGAAAGCACACACACAGTATCTCTAGGTTGCAAATGGGTTGCCACTTCTGCTTCAATAGTATGTTGGGTTTAGGTGACACTGCAGTCTGTGTTTTCAAGCATGAACTACTTATTGCACCCCCTTTAGCCTAAACATGTCTTAGTTCTATCCCGGAATCGTTTTGTTCTGGTATAGTTGGATAGTTGCTTGTTCCCCTCTTTTCATATGTACTAGTACTAAATTCTGATCAATTCCCAAATTTGTGTTTAAAAATTGAACGATGAATAGAAGTTCTAGATTTGGAGGGAATTTTTTTTTTAGACAAATCGTTGATGTCTGATATCATTTCCTTTCATTCATAGTATAAGTATGGTTGCTTCACAGTTGAATCTGTGTTACTGTCTCAGTTCCCAAATTTGTGCTCTTTGCTTTTGCTTTGCGTTCTGCTTGTGAACTCTTTTAATATTTTCCTTTCGTATTCAATGTTGATGTTAGATCTCTTTTCCTAGATAATTATATGCTTATATTGACATCTGACTATCAAACACTTTTTCCATGGTTGCAAGTCGTTTATTGAACTTTTAGCTCTACTAATCAGCTATTTGATATGTGAGCATTTTCTTCCTGTAGAGGATTGAGAAGGAAGGATCTAAAGTCCCGCAGCAGCAGGAATGACGGTTTTAGACGTCCTATACTTTATACCTCACGTTGCTAGCTGAGTTCATGCTGTAAGTTCTGAATCCTTTTAAATTAGAAATAACCTGAAGACGAGTATGATTTACACATTCTGTCATTGTTATTCATTTACTGTTGCTGGCCACATAATTGTGGAGTTGTAATTCTAAGTAGCTATCTAATTATAGCAGCTGCTGACTTTTAAAATGGAGTTGGAACGATGTTTGAAATTCATATGACGTGAATTGAAATTACTCAATTGGATTAAACTGATGACTCGCTTATGCTTTTTCTGGAAACCAAAGAAATGAAGAGAAAGAAGGAAACTTCTAAAGTTTCTTGGTTGAGTAGAAAATTAGGGAAGGAAATAAAGGAGGGTACAATTTTCCTCTTGGACCCGCAAAATTCCATTTTAAATTCTAGAAAGAAACGTCAAAATATTATTCCTTTTCTTTTGCTTGTTTTCTACCCAAATCAAAGTAAAGAGATTTACTCCATTAATTTTCTTGTTTCTACACAAAGGAAAGAAAATTACTTCACATTTCCTCTTTCATTTTATCTCCTACTAGCTTTACCCCTTTTCACTAGTTTCTGATCATAGGTTTACAGATTAACCTTCCATGTTCGCTGTCATTTATGTGAATTTTTTTGACAGTTTCTTTGAACCCCCAAACTTATTTATCCGCTTAGAAAATGGCCGAAACTGCAAAACAATTTACTTATATACAAGTGAGATTACTTTATCATTGGAAAAAAAAGGTATACAAGTAATATTACAGCCATTTGGTTGGCCGCATAATGAGTTAAAATTATGATAGTCATCGCCAATACTGATGAAGCCGTCCGGTTGATTGAACTTTTCAACGGTGGTTGATCGTTGGGACGACTGCCGGAAGTTTTGGTCTCTTTGAAAGATCCTGATTCAAAAAAAGATTCAAACTTGTATAAACAAATAAATTCATCTTACAGCACGTTGATTTGGTAAGGAATCACGGTAAGCTTGGTCTAACCAAGCTCCAAATGTCTTTGTACCAGTTCTCTCCTTTTTTGGGTCATATCCTAACAGATCTTTATGTGGCTGACTATATGTAATACTGGACCAGTGGTTTAAAAGGCGTTTTCGGGACGACGCCCACCAAAAATGCCCCGAGGCGA
>AWOL01S0360525.1:4825-16600 GCA_000715115.1 Nicotiana otophora | reverse complement strand
GTAATATTATAGTGGTATTATATTGCTCATCTCGGGTATTATATTTTATCCCATCAAAAAATTTTGTGTCATTGTTACTCTCTTGTGGTATTTGATTTGCCGTGTATATTAGTCATGGGTGGGATTATTATTTTCTCCCAACAGTAAATACCAATTAGGAGACTTACGGATTTCTCCTTGCAGAAGTGGATCGTCTAGCAATCATTACTCTTTGAGAATCCTCACAAGACGGATGAAATCCTTTGTTTCCACAGCCTAAAAATTCCCTTGATAAATGCAGACAGTATCTAACCCTAGCCGTCTCTAGTTTAGTGAAAAGCTTCCCTTTTCAACACCTATAGTAGTGCTTATATAGGCTAGTACTAGAGTTTTAGGAGGAGAACTAACTAATGAGTTAACGGGCTAATTAGCACCCCTAATGGGGAGGCAATAGCAATTTTCCAGCATATTTATTTCGTACATAGGCTCCATCTTACAATTTTCTCACGTTTCAAATTGGTTGGTGGATATTAATAATAAATCGCAAATTCGCAATAGAGTTATGACGCCATTGATGATCAACATAGTTGATCTCATGATGTTGGTTCACAGTTTCAATCAGAAAGAGAAAGGGAAAATGGTAGCCAAAGAGGGCCAAAATTGAATAAGTCAAGTATTGGGTATTAAAACATACGAAACACAAAATGAATATCTCTCTATACAGTTCCCACAATAAGCAATAGATTGTAAAATCAAACAGTATAGGGAATCAGGTTTTCTATCTGTTCCCGCAGTAAATTGGCAGTAAATAAAGAACACGTGATATTTACGTGGAAAACTCATTGTTCAAGGGATTAAAAACCACGACCTACCCAGTAGGATTTCAACTCCACTAAATCGAGCAAACTTCAGATTACAACCTATTGCAATCTAAAAATTAAGCTCTTAATCCCTCACCCCTTACAATAACTCTATTGTAAGCTCTTTGCAATAACTCTATCACAAGCAAGAAACCTTGACTAACTCTAGTCAAGAAACTAAACCAAACAGTGATTTAAATCTGTCCTACAAAGACACTTCTTGAAAGTAGTGTAGGATTACAAATGAAGAACAAAATAACAAAGACTCAACAAACCTAAGGACTTAAGATATCTCCAATCTTTGGATCTGGTCCTTGAGGTTGCAGCAACTTTGTTCTTGAGAGAGGTGGTGGCCAGCACTTGAGAGAATATTATCTTTTGATTTGCAAGTGTTGGAAAGATGAAATCCCTTGCCTAATGTTGATAATATGTGTGTGTGATATCATCAAGGATGATGCAATAAAGTGTCCTTTAGTTTGGTCTTAGCAAGCTACAACTGTGGTTCTGTACTGCTGCCAGACGGTACAGTGCAGCAGCCTACCACATGGTACAGTGCAACAACTTTTACAGCTGTAGAGTTGACTGCACGATGACTAGGGGTGATCTATATATGTTCCCTCTACTGTTCCCTTATCTGATTTCATTGAGAATTGAACCAAACATCTGACTAGTTACTCTGAACGTAAAGGAACTAATTGTATCAGGTTCCTTATCTGGTTCTCTCATGAAGTTTGTCAAATCATCAAAATAAAAGACGCATAACTTATCAATTTTTCCCTTTTTGATGATGAAAAACTTACAATTGATATCCCCCTGAAAACCAGATCCCCACATTGTTCCCTCTACGAATCATCCATATTTCCCATGAGAACCAGACCAAAGGAACTGATCACAATTGGTTCCTCGAGACTGTTTAGCAAATCATCAAAACACAAAATAGTATAACTTATCAATTTCCCCCTTTTGATGATGACAAACCCAAAATTGATATTTCCCCTAAGAATCAGATTCCTTACATGTACTGATCACATCTGGTCCTTACCTGGTTTCTTGAGAACATTTGGCAAATCATCAAAACATGAAACATCGTAACTTAGAGAAATTTCCCCCATTTTGATGATAAAAAACCTAAAATTGATGTTCCCCTGGAGAACCAGATTCCTCACACGTTCCCTTGCGGATCAGACCTATAATCAACATGTTATCAGCAACGTTCCCCTTGCGAAGCAGCGCTATCTTTCATGCACAACACAATATATCAATTCAATTCTGTTCCTCCCCCCAGTTGACACCTGTGTAACTTCCCCATTTTGGGATCATTGAAGAGAATAACAGAAGAAGCACAACCAAAAAGAAGTTTAGCAACATTAACTCATGCTACTACGGCAACACAACATAAACAATAACAAGAACAACAAGTGAATGTCATTGCACGAAATAGAGTAATTGCCCGTAGTAGAGTAATTATAATAAAAGCACAGTAGTTTCAACATTACAGAATATGACAATTTAAACAACTAAAGTATCAATGTCATCAAACATAGGGATCAAAATAAGATAGGAATTCGAGGGAATTTGGAAGGAATGAAATACATGGATCACTGAGCATGAAGAAAAGTAATGGGCGAAGGACTTGATGAGCATGTCCATTCGTTCATTCACAATCATTTGATCAATGATCATCTGCTCTCTTAGGTCCTCCACATGTTTAATCAATCTTCCATTCTCACCCTTCAATTGGGAATTCTATTCTACCAAGGCTCCACGGGGACCTGGTTCTCTACTTATCTGAGTAGGCTAAACCATCAATCATATCACCAAGCATCTTCCCAAGCTTCTCCTTATCAAGAACAAACCCAGTCCCAATTTTTACTTCTTCTTCATAAACGTTGGGACTTAGAGGAACAAAGAGGTGATTTTATTTTTGGAACTCAACAATGTCAAGAAGTTCCTTCATTTTTCAGCAATATCATAGTCAACACTCTGCCTAACAGCACTTTTTGAGACTTTAGAGTCTTGTACCTCTCCAAACCCGATAACTCAATATTTTGCTTTTGTAACAAACCAGGTTCCTCACTCACACTGCCCTTTATTTTTCCTGAGCGGCCATGTCTCCCTCTTCTTCTTCTCAATCTATTCACCCTTATCATCTGTTGCATCTTTCTCAGCCGACTTTCTTTTCTCCATTTTTATCCTTTTTGAATTCTTTCTCACACGTAAAGAATTTTTGGCTTCATTCTCTCTTCTAAATTCACCATATTAGCATGTCACACTNGTTCCTCACTCACACTACCCTTTATTTTTCCTGAGCGGCCATGTCTCCCTCTTCTTCTTCTCAATCTATTCACCCTTATCATCTGTTGCATCTTTCTCAGCCGGCTTTCTTTTCTCCATTTTTATCCTTTTTGAATTCTTTCTAACACGTGAAGAATTTTTGGCTTCATTCTCTCTTCTAAATTCACCATATCAGCAGGTCACACTACTTCATCATCAATCAACCTACTTTTCATCAATCCATTTTACTGGATCAGAAGTTCGTTTAAACAGAGAACTCAAAAAGAAAAAGGTCATTAGAATTAACATCCTGAGAAGGACTTGAGGGATCAAGTCCCTCATTCAGTTCCCTCTTTTTCAGCACATTCATCAATTCCTCCATCCTTCAAGACTTCTACAACCCAGCAACAATTTTAGCCTCACGCTCTAGAATATTAGATCTACCCCTTCCCTTTCTGTTAAACTCCCATCAAAATCTACCAAAGACTTCTTGTGGTTTTGATTCAGATAGAGTTAGAATTTTGGAAGTTGACAGAGCTGGGTTAACTTTTGGCATATTTGGAGAAAAGGATTTTTTTTGAGACAAGGTTGATTTTGGCTTTGAAGAAAAGAATCGGTTTTGGTTGGGTGTAAGAGAAGAAAGTGGTTTTTTTGGGGGCAACCAGTCAGTTCAAAAAAGGTTTAACATTTTGGACTTCAAAAATTAGGCGAGCGGTGGGAATAAATGAATGACATGACACTTCAACAGTTTAAAAAGGCATATAAGTATTAGAGAGACTACTAACCTGTGTCGCAGGAACCAGGTTCCTTGACGGTTTTTGAAAATCTGAACAAAGATTTCTAGAAGTTCAATGTCACTCTTACTTGTTTTGTCCTGAAACTGCCATATATATATACCTGTAACAGTATAGATTTGAGTTAGATGTCAGCGAAAAATACTTTTTAGCATTGTAGCTTTCCTTCTTAACATAGCCAATCATCAAGGGACCAGGTCCTTAGTTGAGCTTGATCAACCCCAACTCCAGATGATTTCTTTCAAAATGTTCCTTGCTCAGCGCCTTGGTGAAGATGTTTTCTACCTGGTTCTCTGTCTTCCAGAACTTCATAAAAACCAGACCATTTTTAACATTATCCCTTAAAAAGTGATGTCGCACATCAATGTGCTTTGTCCTCTTGTGATGTATAAGGTTCAAGTCAGCATTAGCAGTAGAAAGAGCCACAAAGTTTGTTTCTTTGTACCCCATGAGATCAAGCATGACCCCATAAAATGTGTCATTCCAGATGTTCTCTTTCTATCCACCAAATATCCAATATAATCAGCATTATCATATCCAACCAAGTCAAAATTATCTATTGAAAAATAGACAAGGACAAAGTCCTGCGTTCCCTTAGGATACCTCAAAATTCCTTTGGCATCCTTCAAGTGAGATTCTTTTGGGCTAGGTTCCAATCACTGTTAGGGACCACGTGCCACACTTTGTTCCTCTCAAAATGATGGAGTTCTTCTTACATAACAGCTATCCAGTTAGCATTTTTCAATGCTTCTTTGATGTTCTTACGCTCAACTTTCACTCATTTGTTCTGCATCAGGAGTACCTAATGCAACATTAGCACCATATGTTCAGCTTCAGTTGAGGTGATAAAGGGGACAGGTTCCTCTGTGCCTTTTGGAGATTCTATTGCATCTCCTTCATCACTCTGCTTGACTTGACTCACCAAATAAATCTTTCCATTTGCAATATCTATAGCTTCACCAGGAACATTTGTAAATTCTTCATCTTCATCGTCTTTGTTATGTGACCCTTTGCCATCATGGTTGAGAACAAAACATTTTGCATCCAAAGGCTCTCGGATAAGTTAGCTTAGATTTTCTCCCATTGAGAAGGTCATAGAGAGACTTCTCGAGAAGGGACCTGATCATGCACTTGTTAATCAAGTAGCAGGCAGTGTTGACTGCTTCAGCCCACGAACTAGGTCCTCTATGACCAACTTGTTCAGCAAATAAAAACTCACATGCCCAATTTATTGCGCATAACTCAGCATCATCATCAATGACACTTAGGCATGTTAGATCACCATCATTCAGTGAATCAAGGTCTACAACATAGATGTTCTTGAACATTTTGGCTATCAACACCACTTTGCCACTTTTGAGATTGGTGACAATGCAAGATTTGGACAAGAACTTCACTTCATTTTCCCTTATCACAAAATTTGAGACATACTCAACAAGCTATATTTCAAGCCATTCACATGGTACATATTTTCAATTGCACGGGGGAGTGTTTTATCAATTTTGCCAACACTAAGAATATAGCCCTTCTTGTCGTTTCCAAAGGACATACTCCCACATTGGAAGGCCTACAGTGAGAGGAAATCGTCCATTATTCCAGTCATATGCTTAGAGCAGCTGCTATCCATGTACCATTTTTTGACTGCTACCTCTCACCCCAGCCTACACACGAAATCACTGATTAAACTTAGGAACCCAAGCCAGCTTGGATCCCTTATAATGATATAACGGGCGGATCAAACCTATTTTTGCCCATGTAGGCATCATATATTTTTTTTTCGGGGAACCAGGTTCCTCAACAGTAGGCATCTTTTCAACAAAAAACTTTATTTTTCTACAAAGACTGAATATTAGTTTTACAAGAGTCCTTGTAATGACCCGTTTGACCACAGTGAGTACACAACCAATTATCAGCCACAGTTACATACTTGCTATGGGGATTAAAGGAGGTTTTAGCCTTTTGGAATTCAATTCCTTACTTGTTTCCACTATCACTCTTGCACATAGACGTTATAACATCAAAGGACCGGGTACATTTAAGTTGGCTTATCAAGATCATTTTAAACCCTTTTCAGATCCTCCTGAAGTTGTCTATTCTTTTCAATCTCAACAACAAGACTTGTTTTAAATTTCTTAATCTCACTCTCAAGCTCAAGTTGAGCTTCACTAGCCACTTTTTACCCTTAGGGGTGTCCATCCATTTTTTCATTTGGTTTTTCAATAAGGTATTTTCTCTGGTTACTTCTTCCACATGTTCCTTCAAGTCTACAATGGAAACTACCATACTTGTTCTATGTCATCAATTTCTTCAATTAGAGCATTTTTCTCATTAATGCGGCTATGATAGGCATCAATCAAAACATTTGTTAAGGACATCAATTTTTTTTAGAGAGTTTTTAAATTTCTTTGAACATCAAGAAAACTTACCTCATCTTCCCCATTTTCCTCTTCATCATCAGATTTTGCCATGAGTACAAAGATTGACTCATATTCTAAAGATTAATTGTCAACAACCATCATAGATGCATCTCCTTGTTCATCCTCGCCTTCAGATTCACTGGAGGAATCTCCCCAGTCAGCCAAAGCTTGCTTCATCATGTTGTCAACAACATCTCTTCTTTTGAACTTCCTATCAGGGACCTGGTTCATCTTAGCCACCTTATCAGTGTTGGTTTTGTAATGATCCTGCTTATAAGGAGGACAGTCTTTAATGAAGTGTCTAGACTTTTCACACTTATGACAACAATCATTTTCTTTGAAATTACTACTGGAACTTCCTTTCTTTGGAATCCCACCATGTTTTTGAATCATCTTTTGGAATCTTCGAATGAGATACTCCATGTTGGATCCATCACTACTTGAGTCATTGTTGGAAGCCTGGAGAATCAGGTTCTTCTCCTTATTGGGCTCTCTTCTTTCAATATCCTTCTTTGTCTTCATCTCATAAGTTTTGAGATTTCTAATAAGCTCATCAATAGTCAGCTTTTGTAGGTCTTTGGCTTTAGTGATAACATTAACCTTTCTCCCCCAGGAACCTGGTAGAACACTAAGTGTCTTCCGGACCATCTTGTTGGTTGGAATGATTTCACTAAGAGAATTAAGCTCATTGATTATGGAGGTGAAACGGGTATGCATCTCTTGAATGGATTCATCCTCTTTCATTTTAAAGAGATCATACTCAGTTGTAAGCATATCTATTTTAGACTGCTTCACCTGAGTAGTTCCCTCGTGAGCCGTTTTAAGAGCTTCCCAGATTTCCTTGGCAGATTCACATGCCGAGATACGATTATACTCGTCTGGTCCAATACCACACACAAGAATCTTCTTCGCCTTGAAGTTCTTCTCAACAACTTTTCAGTCAGCATCATTTATTCTTTTCTTGTCTTTGGAATAGTCCTTGTTACCTCTCCAACAACCTTCATAGGGACAAAGGGACCATCACAAATCACGTCCCAAAGTTTGGAGTCTTCAGCCATAATGAAGTCATATATTCTTGTTTTTCACCAACCATAGTATTGGTCATTGAATCTTCGGTCCATAGGTTGATTGTCCTTCCTCGAAGTTTGGTGGAGCAGCAGCCTGCCATACGATACAGTACAACAGCTTTTACAGCTGTAGAGTTGACTGCACGACGACTAGGAGAACTGATCCCTATATGTTCCCTTTGTTGTTCCCTTATCTGATTTCATTGAGAATTGAACCAGACATCTGACTAGTTACTCTGAACGCAAGGGAACTAATTGTATCAGGTTCCTATCTGGTTTTCTCATTAAGTTTGTCAAATCATCAAAACAAAAGACGCATAACTTATCAATATATTACAGTAATCGCAAGTTTGTCTAATGATCCAATTTGGAGCTTGAGGAATTTTATGCAGAAATTTGGATCAATCTGGTAATTTTTTATATAGGTCAATTTACAGCCACCATATCTGAATAAGAAGTTATGGTTCTACCATTTTGATCAAAGTATCTTAATAATCCTGAATGGACTCTACTAATTTGGTATTGGATTGCCAAATTAAAGCATAAATTTTCACTTTTGGTTGACTTGGTTAGATATAATTCACCATCATGTAAAGTCCTAACAAGGCCCTGAGAGGATCAAGCACACACATAGATCTTTATTCATGTTAAAACTATATTACTATTGTTGATCTCATGATAGGAATAATCCGATGGGAAGTTACATGTTAATTGCTTAATCGGTTTTAAAATCTATATTATCTGATTTGATCTATACAACTAAAGCTGGAATATCAATGCGGACCAAAAACAATGTCTTAGAGAAATGAGAAACATAATGTGATCATATTATTACATACTACACAAAACGGTGGACCAGATTCTTTGGTCCGATCTTCTGAACCAAGATTGTACAACCAACTGTGAATCTTATTCTTTGCTCATTTTCAGGTTAAACTTCAACGATTAATGGGAGACACAAATATATACCAAACTAAAGGAGGTGAAGCACCATATACGGTATGAGCATTCACCATTTAAAGCGCAACATCAAAAAAATTCATCGATTCTGTAATCTATGGCAATTAAGCACAGATCTTTTTGTTTCTCTGCACTTAATCCATCCTTTTCAATTAGATCTTCTAGACCAATTCCATATGGAAGCGCCCAATTAAAGTGGTAGAGGAGCGGAGCCAAAGGATGTTTCACATTAGCTAAACCAAATTGTATTCCTGGACAAATTCTTTTTCCTGCACCAAATGGAATAAGCTAAATGTGATTTCCAATAAAGTCAACAGAAGAATTTTCAGATCTCTCTAGTATAAAACTCTCAGGGTCATGCCAACTTTCTGGATCTCTTCCAAGTTCCCATGAATTGATTAGTACTCTGGTCTTGGGAGGTACTTTATATCCATTAATATATGTTTATTGCGTACATTGCCTGGGCAGAAAAGGACTTGGAGGATGTAGCCTTAACGTTTCGTTAATAACTAACTTTAGGTATGACAATTTATCAAGATATTTTTCATCAAAACTTGTCTTTCCTTTGAAGACTTGTCTCACTTCACTTTGTGCCTTGGCCATAATTTTTGGGTTCCTCGTCAATTCCGATAATGCCCAAGTAATAACGGCAGCTGAAAATTTCTATTCTAGCAACAAACATGTCCTACTTCAACAAAAAATAAATATATAAATAAAGACAGCATAATTCATACGTATCTAAGGTGGTAATAGACAATCCAATGAGAATAGTATACAAATTGAAATGGTTAAGGAGAAAATATACAGAAATTACTGCTTTTGTGTGATCATTTGTGATTGAAAATTGAAGTTCGCCGGTTTCCTTAATTCTTAGGAGAACATCAACCAAATCTTCACCTCCAAACTCACCATTTCCCTTACTTCCAAGTGCTCTATTCATAATATGCTCATTAATGATGTTCTCCAGAGCTGCATCAACCTTCTGATGCAGCTTTAACAATCTCGATTTTACCCCACTCATCTTGTGAAGTAACTTCCAAGAAGGGAACAAATCAGCCACAGAAAATCCTCCTAATGAATCCAGCACTTCCCTCAACAAATTGATCAACCCGTCTTGATATTTGTCTATTTTTCTAAAGGCTGATCTACATGTCACAGAGTTTGTAAATCGAAGAATTTTTTCTGTTATGTTGACAACAGAACCATTCATTGAATGAACTGATGAAACGAGACTCAAAATCTCATCATTCCTAACTGAACTAAAAGACATGGGGGTCGTTTGGTAGGGTGTATAAGAATAGTGCGGAATAAAGTGTATTAGTAATGCATGGGTTAGTAATGCAAGCATTATTTATGCAAATATTATTTCTTGTCTACTGTTTGGTGTGTTATATTAAAAATTATAATGCATTGCATAATTTTTAAGAAAAATAGTTGTTTACAAAAATACCCTCCATATTCTCTAGCTTAAGGGACTTTAAAGATAATTTTGTCTTTAACCATACTAATGCATGCATTAATAGCCTTGATATTACTAATGTCATGTTTTTTTATGCATTACTTATACATAGGATAATACCAAGTATGATGTATAACTAATACAAGTATTAGTTATACAAGTATTAATTATACACAGGTTGAAAAAATATACCAAATAAGGTATTAGTAATGCACAGAGCTAATGTTTGCATTATTTTTTCTAATATCTCCTACCAAACGATCCCTTAGAGGTCATTTGGTAGAGTGCACTAGAGAAAATAATGCATGCATTAGCTTTGTGTATTAGTAATACCTTGTTTGGTATACTTTTTCAACCAATATATAACTAATACAAGCATTAGTTATACACCATATTTGGTATTATCCTATGTATAGCTAATGCATAGCAAACTATGGTATTAGCAATACCAAGGTTATTAATGCATGCATTAGCATGGTTAAAGGCCAAATTATCCTTAAAGTTTCTTAAAGCTAAAAAATATGAAGGGCATTTTGTAAACAACCAATTTTCTTAAAAATTATGCAATGAATTTTAATTTTTAATACACCACACCAAACAATGGATAAGAGATAATCTCTGCATAACTAATGCTTGCATTACCATCCTGTGCGTTACTAATCTCTGCATTATTAATATACATTATTTAGCACTATTCTTATACATCCTACTAAATGACCCCTTAACCATCTTGGCACTTAGAAATTCTGTAACACATAAGTTACACATTTGTCTCCAATTGTCACCATATGGTGCAAATGCAATGTCCTTACCATTGTAAGTAATGATATTTATGGATGTTATTTGTGGTTTAGCAGCGAAGGCGTGTTCGTGAATTTTTAAAACTTCTTTAGCCACATTAGGTGATGATATGACTACTACAGGAATTTCTCCAAGTTGCAAATACATGATAGACCCATACTTGCTTGCTAACTTTCTAAGAGTGCGACGTGGAAATGCTCCTCTCAAGTGATGGATACTTCCAATAAGGGAGTTGTCACACCTCTTTTTTCTCCTTAACTATCCTCCTTAAAACAAATAAAGTGGATTTTAAAGCTCAAAAGGGTTTTCAATTAAAAAGTGACGGAAATTGTGTTTCAAAAGATTTTCAGAGTCGACACCTGACATTTGATTTCGGTATGCCAGGTCACCGTTTAAAAATAATTTTTCCTTTTGAAAACACATTTATATTCTAAAACATAGTCTGCACCAGAAATTTTGATTAAGGGGGTTCATTTGACTTGGGGAGAAGGTGTTAGGCATTTCCCGAATTTCATAACTAGTACGATTGCATACATGATCCGGTTGGCTTTAAAGGGTACTCAAATTGAGGTAAAACACACAAAGCAGAAATAATCACAAAAGGTTTGAGGTAGTCCCTGCCTAAAAGAAAAATAAGAGAAAAGAAAGTACTAAAGAAAGTATACTAAAAATTCCAATCTATCCGACACTGTTTCCTTCACGATGCTCGTCTCGGCCTCCAAATACAAGTACTACGGGGCATTCCCCCGGATGGATTAATTAACTAAGGGGGTGACCTCTAACCTCAAATAAAAGAAAAGAAAAGAAGAGGCCTAAAGTTTGCCTACCCGAGCGTGGCCGACCTAAACATGCTATTGGCGAATAATATAACAAATTAAATGAATAAATAAAAGAGAACTAAATAACAGGAAAATTCTAAATCATGCTCATATTCTTTTACCTTCTTATTTCAGGTATTTGACCACGCCCAATTTTTAAAGCATGTGTAAAATAGTTAATTACTAATGGGCTAAGTGTTTCCCCATCCCTACGGCCAAACAACCATTTAAGACTATGGTTGTCCAACGGGACGACATCTAGCAGGGACGGTGGCGGGACGGAAAAAACGGGACGGGACAAACGGGACGAAACGGTAGGCCCATTCCGTCTCGCTAACAAACAGGA